>JAPYZO010000082.1:0-43998 GCA_030522905.1 Torymus flavipes | reverse complement strand
GCTGCTGCTGCTGCTGCTGCTGCTGGTGGTGGGCCGCCGCTTGGCCGGAGCTGGGCTGGGTCAGCGTGCACTTGAGGTCGGCGAGGATCTCGCGCAGGGCCTGGGGCTGCTGGTGGTGGCTCGCCGCCTGCTCGGAGCTGGCCTGATTCAGGTTTCCCTTCAGGTCGGCGAGGATCTCGCGCAGCTGGCGGTGCTCGCGCTGCGAGGCCGCGAACTGGTGGTGCTGGTGGTTCTGGTGGTGGTGGTGGGCTGCCGCCGCCTGCTGCTGGCTGCCGGGCTGGTTGCAGCGGCTGACCGCCGCCACGACCGCCGCCTTGCTGGAGCCTCGACTATTGCCGGACGGGCACGTACGCAGAGCCAGCGTAGCGCTGCCCTGGCACAAGGCACGTTGAGCTTCGGTTAGATCGTTCGGAGCGGAGAGGGCGGCCGACTGGGAGAATGTCACACACGTCCCGCCACTTTGGGATGCGTTAATGGATGCTGTAGCCAAACGCACCGAAGTCATTGAGTTACGAGGACTGATTGGTTAGACTAATATCGAGGCTAGGTTAAAGTTCTCCTTCGCTACTCAACTCTCCCGAAGCATCCGGCTACAGAGACTTCTTGCCCGCCATGGCATCCTGATACCTATCCCAAAGTCGGCGGACCGGCGGGGCTGTCTGACTCTCCCAGTGAGCTCCATTCGGCCGGAGCGAGCGGAAGCTTACCTGGATCGAGGTGGGCGGCGGCAGCGTGGTGAGCGAGGTCGTCAGGGCGGGCAGGTCACCGCCGGTGGGCTTATTGGCCTCGTGGGACGCAGGCTCGGGGCCCGGCGGCCGTGGCAGTCGGCGCCTCAGCCAGGCGTGCCTGAGAGCGCGGCTCGGCGTCATGCGCAGCTCCGGGTCCCACTCGAGGCAGCGCCCGATGAAGTCGAGGAAGAGCACGTCGTCGCAGCCCTTGAGCGCGCGCTTCAGGTCCTTAGAGCCTGGCGGCCCTCGGAACTTGCCCCGACGCGAGAGCCCGCCGCTCAGCTCGACCGTGCCGTCGGCGTTGTAGCTGACTCCGCTGTAACGTGGGTAGCCCTTGGTGCTGATGAACTGGCGTGCCCGCTTGGCCTTCTCGATGAGCCGGGGCGGCGGCATGCCCAGCAGCTCGATGATGCAAGCCAGCTGGTCCGGCTCGTCCTCGCCGGGTAGCAGAGGGAAGCCCGTAAGCAGCTCCGCGAGGATGCAGCCCAGCGACCACATGTCGATCGGCATGCCGTAGGACGCGCCGAGGATTACCTCGGGCGCCCTGTAGAAGCGGCTCTGGATGTACGTGTACACCCGCTGGTTCTCGTAGCAGCTCGAGCCGAAGTCTATCACCTGTCGAAATCAAAACGTCACCGTCAGTACATTTTATATATATTTATATCTAATCGGGATATGACGCATTTTCAACGCGAGCGCGGAGTGCACGTAGCGAAGAGAGTGAGAGGATAAAAAAGAGGCTAAGCGAGAGAGCGAGCGGCGGCAGCGCGGTTCGATGGGGTAAGACGGGGCTACGTGGGCTCGTAAAAATAGAAATGGAATAGGTTGACGATGCACTATTAATAGTGCCCGCCAGAGTCGATAGAGCGCGAGAGTACGAGAGAGAAAGCGAGTGTGTGTGCCTCTCTCTCTCTCTTATAACGCGCTAACCTACTATATAGGACCCGCGATTTATCCAGCGCGCATTTTTCACGGCCGTCACGAACGAACGAACACGCCATGCACCCCCGTTCATCCTCTAGCCCGAAATTATATTCTGCATTTTCCGGCGCGCGCGCCCCCGTCCATCTCTCGTAAATCCGCAAAATCGCGGACGTCGGTGAAATAAAAATAATTCGGCGATAGAATCTCGCGGGCGTCAGAGGTTTCCGTCTGTGTGTTGTATATTCAATCGATTGCTCGACGTTTTCCGTCATCGTTCCTTTTTTAGATTTGACAGTATTTATTACCTGCGCTATACAGGAACTCTTGATCAATTAAATTGTTTATTAGCTCGTATATGTTTAATGAGCTGCCGTCGGAGCGTATATCACTGCTGTGCTTTTAAAAATAACCATTTGAATTTTAACACGTTCGCGCCACGAGTGTAATAAATATATGCAAACGAAATGTTCGAAATGCTCTTTGCCGCTATTAATGAAATAATCGATAAATATAGAACACGCGCGCATGCCGTGGCGTAGTTAGTTTCATTATTAAGGGCTCATATATATAATTACAGTTTTATCAAAACAACTATCTCTGCGTTGTGATATTAATATATTGATACAATATAATTTACAAAGTAAGAATTAATTTTAACAAGTGTTTAAAATTATATTCGCGTATCTTATGACTAATTTAAATTGTTTCTTATGTCATATGTTTTCCTATAAAATTAAAGAGTAAGCGAGTAGTCGGCTTGTTTACATGTGGAATGACGATGCAGCTCGGTGATAAGAGATAGTTCTTGTCACAGTTTTATGACCTTTACTATTATTTATTATCATGAAATACGTATATGGCGATAGTCGTAAAAATGATATTCAATGCCAAATGCGCATTAAACTTTGACAAAGTGTTATGGTAGTTTCCCAAATTATTGAAAAGAATATGCGCAGTCGATACAGTGCTAATCTTATCGATATTATGGATGAAATGAGTGGTAGGTATACAGGTAAAGATAAATCATTTCATCGCATCGATTGTTACGTGCCGTCGCAATTATCACCAATTTATAAATTCATTGTTTACTCTTTGCTCCGAAATGTGTCCGATAACCAGTTATTCTCCTGTGACGAGAAAAAAAAGGAGCGCACGAGAGACAAAAAGCGGAAGTTTTTTAAAAGCTATAGAACCGCGAGAAGGAGGTAAATGACCGTAGAGGTCCTCTCTCATCGCGCTTACGAAATGACCGGCACCCAGTTTTTCGTTCATCGTCGTCATCGTTCTCGCACTCCTCGCCTATTATACATTTTCCGCCTCGCTCTCGCGTTGGCGAACGCGCGGGTATTATACACTCGCGCGGCGCGCGTGCGGCCGAAAAATCACGTGGGCAACTGTGCCGGCCAGTGCTCTACACACCCGGGGTCGACGTACATCTATATCCAAGTAGCGCCTCCTCCTTCTCCTCCTTCTCTTTCGCTCTATATTCTTCTACCTCACCTTTTTCCCCTCTCTCTCTCTCTCTCTCTTACTCTCTCGACTTCGTTTTTCTCGACACTCGGCAGAAATTTTCCACGGATAAACTTCCGGCCGGTGTGCGGTGATCGATAAGCGAGCGCGCGCGCGGCATTGTGTGCGAAAATCTGTCGAGGTATATAAGGGGACGTGTCGAATAAGCGTTGTTGCATAAAAGCGATTCTCTCGTGCAGCCAAGAAGCTATCGTCGTGTTATAAGTACATAACGTGTGTGTATATAGCGTTCGTCGAAGGGACACGAATAAAGGCGCAGAAGAAGCGGAGGAGGAGGAGGAGGACGGCGATGTGAAAGTATATAGGGTTAAAGAAGGCACGTCCGCAAGAGAGAGAAAGAAAGTCGAAAGACTCGGTGTCAGTCTGCGTGCGTTACGTGTTATATAGGGTGCAGAAGGAAGGCGCGGAACGCCATATCGAGCCGGAAGTTTTCCGGCGACGGTGCGGTGGCGGTAAAGAGAGAGAGAGGGAGTCATAGCCAGAAAGAATGTAGAGACCGCGGGAGCTGAATGAGCCAGAGAGACTCATCGATTCGTCACGAGGCTTTCCCGACTTGTTTGCCACCACCACCACCTCCTCCTCGCGCCCGCCGCCGCCACCGCCGGCAAACAATGCCCGAAAGCCGATAAAGCGCGAGAGCGTAGAGAGGGAGAGAGAGACTCGTGCCAACGAGGAAAGACGAGACAGCCGCGAGATTGAGAGAGGCGGAGATCCGCTATCCAAGACGCGAGCGCTACTTGTTTACACACCCGCAACGTTTTTCCTTCTTTTCACCGAAATACTCCGCCATGCAGATCACCCTCTGTTCTATAGGTATATTGCTGTCGTCGCGCTGCTTTTCACTTTTCCGAAGTGTGATGTTGTTTGTTCTCGAGTCTCGCGCGTATAATATAGGAAATCGACGTGTGTCGCCTCGCAAATATGTCAGGCCGTCGGGCTCTCCTACACGTACACACATATCCGATTAGCTAATTGTCTTTCGTTTTTATGACTGGCGGCAGTACGAGACGCGTGTAATCTCTTCCTTCCTTATACCGACGTTCTCGCTTATCACTTCCGAGCGACGAGCATCCCGCTCGCTCGTGTTATCTTGCGCTTACGCGTGGTCTGTCATTAAATTTTTTTAAATATACAATCCACTCTCTGCTGCTCTTGCGCTACGTACCCCGAGTAGCAACGGTTTACTTTACACGTTAGAGTGACAGTTGTTAACTTAAAATGTGTATATTTTGGAGCTGCAAGTGGTCTAACGTTGCTAGGTAATGGTCAATAAAGTCCACACGGTGGGTCGAGTTTCTAGGGTGTGTTCCGTGTAGGGGTGTGTCCGACACCTGAACATACAAAAAAGGTGAAGGAGAGAGAGAGAAATTTCGACAACATGGAAGTGATGGCGCTTTATTTCCTTACAAGGAATCAGCTGTTTCGTAATGCCTCTTGATAACGTGATCTCGGATTATTTTTATCGCAGTGCAAGTACTTAGCTGCGATGGGAAAATTATAGAGCGATACGGTGCGAGAGTTGGAAAAAAACAAGAGTAATTAAAATGCTAGGTATATTACGTCGTATAAATGTGATTTATTTGAAAGAAGAAGAAAAAAAAGAAAAAAGTAACAAACGACAAGAAGCTGCGAGATTGGTGATGCATCTCGGAATGTTTATTTACAGTTATTATCAGTCCTCTACGCAAACATTATAAAGCGAGATTAGTGTATTACGCAGTCATTGGAAAGCATGTCCGTGTTTTAATGTGATGGAATGTGTCTGCAATAAAAAAAAAAAAGTAAATAAAAAATGTCTTTTGTATTTTAAGTCTCGTTCCCAAAAAGGTCGATGTGCTGTATATGGTAAGAAAAAGGGGATGAGATTTAAGATTAGGCGAGGTTAGCTTTGGGGAAAAGCAAGACCCTAATAGGTGGAGAGCAGGTATAAGAAAAAAAAGGGTGCATTACCTTGATACCGCTGCGCCCCTGCTGCTTGAGTAGTACGTTCTCTGGCTTCATGTCGCAGTGTATGATCTTGTTCTTGTGCAACGCATCTAGACACTGCAGCAGCGAGTGCGAGAACTTCCTCACCAGCTGCAGGCTGAAACCCTGAAACTTGTTCTTCTTGATGAGCTCGTAGAGGTTGATGCTGAGGAGCTCGAAGGTGATGCACATGTGATTGCGAAAGGTGAACGAGTCGAACATGTGTATGACGTTCATGGTATTGTCCTTGTCCTGCTCACGCAAATTACGCAGTATGCGTATCTCCTCCTGTGCCTGCCGGTGGAAGCGCTCCTCGTTGCGCACCATCTTGAGGGCTACGTGCTCGTGGTTCTTGTGATCATAGGCCTTGACCACCTGGCCAAAGCTACCCTTACCAATGACCTTGAGCACCTCGTACCTGTAGGCCACGTGGTCGTGGGTGATGTGTATGTATGAGCCCTTATCGTTGTCGTAGTCATTGTTGTTGGGCATGCCGATAATACCGGAGCGCTTCTTCGCGTTCGCCCCGATGAAGTAGATCTGCGGGTAGTTGAAGATCTCGTGGTGCTCGTACGGCGTGAGCTTGTTCATGTAGAGCTTCATGACGATGTCGGGGGTGACGGTCATCGGCTTGGGCTTGGCGCTGCCGGCCGAGTTCGCTCCGGTCGGCTGTTGCTGCTGTTGCTGCGACTGCTGGGAGTCGCGTTCAGACTTGTTGGCAGCGGCCTGCACGAGGGGCGAGCTCGACTGGCTGTTGGAGCGCGAGTGGTGGAGACTGGCATGTCCGCTGGCCAGCAGCGGAGGCGGAGGCCCGTGGCCCGCCGATGGGCCCGTCCCCGTCACCGGCTCCACGGCCAGGTTCTGCAGGCTGCTGTTGCCGCTCGAGCTGAGGCTCGGCAGGTGCTGTTGCCCGTTATTGCTAGCTTGGTGATTCGACTGGTTGTTGGGCTGCTGCTGTGGCTGCTGCTGGGGGTGGTGATGGTGGTGATGGTGGTTGTCCTCGGGGGGCCGGGGCCCGCCCGGCGACTCGCCCTGCTTGAGCAGCATGCTGCCGGCCTTGAGGGGCGGCAGGTGGCCGCCCTCGCCGTAGGCGTACGCGTGCAGATGCTCCAGCGAGGAGATGCCCGCCGAGAGGGGGGGCGGCCTCGACAGCGGCATCCTCGTGGCCGGCGAGTCTCGCTCTGGCTCCTGGCCTCGCTCTCTCTCGCTCCTCGCTTCCTCTCCCCTCGCTCACTGCTCCTGGCACGCTCGCACTGTGCTGCCGACGACTGCGCGTGGCGCTATCGGTCTAGGCCCCGGGCGAGGGGCGCGCGGCCGCGGCGCGGCATCGGTGCCCGCGACGTCGGCGGCGACGAGCGCTAATACTCCTCGGGAGCGCGCGGCTGCCGGCCATGCGCACCAGCTGCGACGACGCTCCGTGCACTACTCTCCGTTCTCTCACTCTCCTTCTTTCTCTCTCCCTCTTTCTCTCTGCACTCGCTTGCGACTCGCAGCTCGCTGCTTGCTCCCTCTCCTCTGCGTGCTCGCAACGCTGCGCTGGCCCGATAAGCGCGTGCGGGCAAGGAGGCCGCGCTGTTGCTAGCTAGCTGGCCCCTCAGCTGCTGCTCACCGTGTCTCGGGCGCAGGCTCACCGGTCGTCCTCTGGCTGCGCAGTACCACCACAGGCGCGCGTCCCAGTTATCTCTCGCATGGACAGTCACGCAAGATACTGCACTTTACCTGGCTCTCGCGAGCTGCCGAGCGCGTTCCGCTTTGTCTCGGCCCGCGGGAGCAGAGGCAGCAGCACTATAACATGTCGCAGCACACACGCGCGATCTTCTTGCTTGCCTCGCCTCTCTCTCTCTCGCACTCTCTATCTCTCTCGCTCTCACGCGGGCCGCAGCACTGCACTCGAGGTTAATCCCATTAGGGCGCTGGGCCGCTCCTGCGGGCGGCGCGCGATCAATGGGGAAGTGGCTCGCTCGCGCGCGCGGCCCACCGCGAGGAGGCACACACGACGACAACCCCACTTCCGCTGGCAGTACGCAAGCGACGATGCTCGGACACACTCTCCGATGTGTCTCTGCACTTTTTCGCTGCTATTTTTGCACTCCTCCTCTCCGCCTCCTTCTGAACCCCGTCTTCTCTCTCCAACTCGTCGTCGTCGTCGTCGTCGTCGTCGCAGTCTCGGCTCCTCGCGCACTACGCGACGACTGCACGGCTGGCCCTATCGCTCTCTCTCTTCCCGTGTTATACACTCTCGCCGTTTGAGTGTATGCGCGCGCGAGCTGTATCGGTGAGTTAGTGAGTATGAGGCCGCCGCGCGGCTGTGTGAGCGAGAGCAGCCAGCGCGACTGGCTGGCGGCCGCGACGGGAGGGGCGGGAGCGGCTGACGCGGAAAGCACTGTAGGCAGCCACGGCACTAGCCGAGAGCCGGAGATTGCGCGCGCGCAGAGGGCAGCACGTCGCGGGGCCAGCCGCCAGCATACTTTTTTTCCCGAACAACGACCCGAGAGAGAAACATAGTCTGTACATATAGACCGAGCGAGTTATAGCAGCAGCAGCAGCAGCAGCAGCGCCACAGCCAAGAGATGATAAACATTGCGCGCCGTGTGCTGTGCTGACTTCGCGGCGGCGACGGCCGTGCGTGTGTGACTCGAGTCATTCGCCGTGAGAGAGAGGGAGAGAGAACCGACAGATCGATCGGTTCTTCTCTCCATATACCCTTCTCTCCCCCTACAACCAGCGTTGTTGGCCTTTTTCTAGGCGGCCGACGGATTATCCTATGAGACAATGCCCGCGCGACACCCTACCCGACGCGCAGCCCCTATATTGCGCAATTAGCGAAACCCCTTGATTGCTCCGTTCTCGCGCTCCCTTCGCCTTCGCTCGCTTGTTCGTTCCGTTCGTCTTCCCTCTCTTGTGCCCCCGTAGGTATATAAATCTCTGTCGGAGAATCCTGTTGTATAGGTAAAAATATATAAATAGGTTTATTGTTGATTTTTCTCGCAAAGTGCATCACGGTCATAAGATGACATCAGCCGAGCGACAATTATTGTTGAGACAAAGTTGCGACGGGACAAAGGACTTTACCCTCAGTCTCATTATAGAAATAAAGGCGCCTGCCAACGACCGACAACGAGTCAGCGCTGATGAGTTGACCAGTTTCGAGCGAGTCTCATTATCGATATAGCAGGCCCCGGTTCTTGCACTATATATTTAGAATGCAATCGTCAAATAAGGATAAAGATAAAGGGATAACCCGTAAGAAGCGCAAATGGAAATGTAAATAGAGTCCCACGCAGGTCATCGCAGCAAATTTGAACGGGCGAGGAAAGGAGCGAGGAAAAATATACCTACGCGGCGCGGGCGCGCTCGCTGCTTTCTCTCGAGTCCGCGCAGCGGGGTGCCAGCGAGGAGCGGTCCGCTGCGCTTTAAAGGACAGGTCAGCCTTCGAGCACGTTTGCACGAAAGACTGGACTCTCTCTGTCTTCCCTGTGTTTGCCTAGCGCATGTATTGTTTTCCTTCCCCCCTCGGTCTCCGAACGTCCATCTGGACTCAATGCTTTATTATCTGCACAGGCAAAGCAGAGATATTCTGCAAGGGAAGACAGTTCTACAAAACTAGACGAGAGGGCGCTGCCTGCCTCGTGCACTCCGTTCACAACAATGGAGCACAGATGTTTCTCTCCGCTGCGGGGGAGGGGCAGCGGGGAGGAGAGAGGGAGAGAGCGTCGCGTCCGTGTGAGGCACTCTCGTCTTTTATTGCCCAACTGAGTGTGTATACGCGCAGGAGCACAGCTATATACATTCGCCAGCGAACAGCTCACGGTGAGAGAAGGGAAGAGAGCAGACGCACGCGCAACGAAGCAGCCAAGTGTGTATATTTGTGTTTTGCTTACAACGAGTGTGCGCTGCCCGCGCGTATTATTTGTATATATATATATATCTATAGGAGGTTGCTGTCACTGCACAGCGAGCGCTAGTTTCAGTATCGCTGACTAGCATCGGCGAGTGTTCGATTTCTGCTTACATCGCCTCGAGGAAAATCACTGCCGAGAAGAAGAGAATGCGCGCGTGTGATGTGACGGAAAAGTTTTACACGCGCATGTATACATCTTTATAAAGACACAACACACAATTCTGGTAAAATATCGTCGTCGAAACGATAGGCGTCAGCAAGTGGAGACAGCGTTTTGTTTGAGAATAACTAAGTATATCTAGCGTTCATTGTTCCTGACCTGCCAGAACCACACACAACCATGATCTCAACGCCAAAATCTTTCAAGGAAAAGCGCTCGTTCGGTAAGCAAACGGCGCAGCATGTCGCTTTATTCTTATCCGTTTCCCATCACACCAAGATAAAACTGCGTATCAGCGCTTAGCTTGCCCCCGATGTACACACGCTTTCCACGTGTTCGTTCGTCTCTGTCTGTCTGTCTGTCTAGCGCTTTGCTCACGCTCTCTTTCGTCATTTTTTCCAGATCAGCGAGTCACCGATGTAAATGTAATTAAGTCAAAGCACCCAAACAAGATCCCAATAATAGTGGAGAGATATTTTGCAGAGAAGCAGCTTCCTCTGCTTGATAAAACTAAATATTTAGTTCCAGATCACTTGACTGTCACAGAACTTATTAAAATTATCAGGTAAACACAGCTTATTTTTTTGTTTTGTTACTGTTTACAGATGCCACATGTTGGCTGTGAAGGCTGTGAATTTTTATGGAATAATTGTAATTTTGCAGGAGACGATTACAACTTAATCCGACACAAGCATTTTTCTTGTTGGTTAATCAAAAGTCTATGGCCAGTGGTAGTACAACAATGGCCCAGCTGTACCAGAGAGAAAAAGATGAAGATGGCTTTTTATACATGGTATTTGCAAGCCAAGAAGTTTTTGGGTAATCATTAAAACGTATCAGATAATTATATAAGGCAATCATCTTGCCTTTCAAGATTGTGAAAATTACATTAATTCAACTGATCTTTTTGACATTTGTGACTACTAAGAGACATTGTCCCTATATCGAAATGTATTCCTTTCTATCTAGGGGGATATATTGTTTTAAATAGTTGCATTGTAGAGTCAGCCCATTACAAGCCTTCCATTTTATGTGTCTCATCGCTGATTTCTTCTTTCTTTGTTTATTTTATACCTATAATTAGTCAAGAGACACATGCAATGCTATGATGCTGGTAATGGAGTACCTTTTATTCAAAGATACCCTTGTGCCTTTGTTTTATCTTGCTCTCTTCTTTGCAACATGCTGTACATGTGTATTATTCTACAAGATATAATAATAGATTATATGCAATTAATGATAGAAGATTGGCTGTGTTCGTAATTCTAAATAGTAATGTGGATGTAATGGTAATGTTTACAAATAATAAATAAATCAATGTCTTTTGTAAATGTCTATTTACTTACTTTTATTTGTATAAATTATTATTTATGAGATTAAAAATAGTAACAATATTTTTTCCAAATTAAATATAATTTTCCTAGAATTTTAAAAACTGATACATCGTAATGTCGGTATAGTAGAAATTTTCAAATAATGTAATACATCAAAGTATTTTTCTTAAACTGGAAAATTAACTTTCTTACTTAGACAGAACTCAAAATAATTGAAAATACTAAAAATTTAAAAGTATGAAATTATAAAATAAGATATATTTTTGAATTCACCAAAAGCATATATATTCTACATATAATACTAATCATAATTAAAAAATTGCAATTATTATGCTTTTTTTACTTTTTCTGGACTGCTTTGCAAACCAAACAAATACTTCAAATCAAACAATAAAATGTTTATGAGACTATACGACGTTGTTATTGCAAAAAGATAAAGAAAATAAAATGCGTTTATGCGCAAGCTCGCGGAGCAAACTAGTATCACCACTAGCGCTACCTATGATAACGCGCGAACCCAGCGCACGCGTACCTCTATAAACCCGAAACGAAGGTCCACTGGCACTGGAACTCGCATACCGACTGCCGACTACCTAGCGCGAGATCGTTTATCAAGCGTAAAAAGCGAACCTAGGTATACATTCGTGTTTGGCTTTGAAAATTATCAATTAGTAGATAATTGACGTTATTCTGATAAGCAGAGGATAAATTAACAATTGAGGGGAATATTAATGCAATTTGTTCATTTACGTCTAGAAGTAGAATATTATTATCATCCATTATTTATGATACACCATTAAGTTGCGATTATTTAATAAATACTAATTAGAGAAGAGATAATAAATCATGTTACTTAAATGTTGAACATTATAATTATTGCAAATTCGAAAATATAAAATTTTTTTTTTAGATCTTTATTTTAAATAAATTCCTATATACTTAATACTCATCACCCACGACGTTCATTTGAATTTCAAATAAATATCGATTGTACAATTCAAAATAATTTTCATTCATATATTCTAATGCAGATACAATAATTTTAACACGTATACATGACTCAACCATTATAAAATATTTATTATCATTTTGGAGTTTTTGAAAATTAAAAATATTATATCTTTTATGTTAGAACCTGTAGAAGTATATTATTTATAAACGTTTTTTAATATACCAATTATAAAAATAATAGCATTATCATTACGATTCATTTTTGTAGCTCACGACCAGGTATGCTATTAAAAAAAAATTTCAGCGACATCCATGAAATTAACATATTGAAGAAAACTCCATGACCGTATCACGAAGGCCACGCTTATGCGGATGTATAAATAGATTGGGGTTGAATTTTCCAGCATGTAGTCGCGCAGTGTGCGCGCAAGCCATGCATGCATGCAGGATAGTTTGATCTTGAAAAGGCGGTTGAGCGAGTTCGGAGAGGTGAGGCGAGGCAAGGAGCTTAGTCGTAGGTTGTAGGTGCACGCCCCGATTAGCTAGTGTGTCGTCCCTCTCTCTCCTCTCTTCCTCCTCTCCGCGGCGACAGAGCAGAGAGCAGCAGCCTCTGGCCTCGCACTACTCTTACCCTCCTCCCGCGGCGCGGCCTCTCCGAGCGCGCACTTGTCGAGAAAGAAGCGCCCGCGTCGATTTTCGACGCCGCCGCAGTCGTGTAAGTATTACGCGCCGGCTCGTGTCAAGTGTGCTGCACGAGGTTCGCGACGCCTCTGCGTCTGTCTGATGCGTGCAATGCTCGCGTAGTAGGTACAAGCGTCAGTAGAAGCAAGTATAGTAAGCAGCAGCAAGTGGCCTCGATGATGCACCTGCGTCAGCTCTGCGCGAAACAGACATGAGCATCGGCATTCGGCGGCAGCAGTCTGCAGAGCGATCGTCTATAGCTGCTACTTATAGTGCGTGCACGGCGGCGCACGTCAACTTGTGACTACAGATCCATTTAGGTATTTATATATTATAATGGTCATCTTCTCTATACTACGTGAATTCTGCGCCGTTCTTGCACACTGCAGGGATCAACGATCTTGGATCTTGATAACGCATATCGCGATCATCGTCGAGTTTTCCTGACGGTATATATATATATAGCCTCATATATACGTGGCGGAAAACCGCAGTGCTCATCGTCAATATTTAAAGAGCATTTCTGGAATTTTTACCTTCAAGTTTATAATAATCGCGTAGCATAGGCGACCAACAAATGCCAGAATATGAGGATTTGTCGTGCGACCACGGGCCTTCCATAAATCACGCGACTCCGCAGCGAGAGAGCGAGAAAATAAGCGGACCATGCACAGAAATAATATTATAAAACGAGTTCACCAGCTCTGCTCCTCTACTCTCTCGTTCTCCACAGCAGAAAGATCTTGCATGTGTATATAATACGCGCTCTCGCGAGCAGGATAGCCGCATGCAGCCGTCGTGTTTAAAATTCCGAAAGGTCAGCTTCTTGCAGCGCTGTGTTTCCCTCCCCCCTCCTCTCCGAAGGTGCGCGCGCGAGCACAGAGCGAAGAATGCACCTGGGTGGAGTATAACAGTGCAGCACAGCAGCAGCACGAGAGAGAGAGCAAGTAGCAAAGCCGCGGCTGCTTCCGCTCGGCTACTCTTCCGCTGGCTACCTGCCACTGCCCTCTCGCTCTCTCCCTCTAATAAAGTGCTGGTATACGTACGCGGCACGCCTCTCTCTCTCTCTCTCGCTCTCTCTCTCCCGGCGACCGTCCGTAATCCATGCCAGGCCTATGCGCTCAGACCTCTCCTATGTGGCCCCTCGTAATCTTCCCCGCCTACCTATCGGCTCTTGAGAAATCGGCCCGGGTTATTAACATTTATTAGGCACGCGGGATTTAAACCTAATGCTCATTACGTTTCGGCTACCTGCAAGTATATAGTGCACTACCTTGCAGCGTAATAATAAGTCGGCTGGTAATGGATCCGGCTGGTAGTGAGTAATAAGTAATAAATTTGAGGATAACAGGGGTTATACCACTGGTACCAGGTAGAAATGAAATATGGGGGGACAAATTAGGTGTACTAATCGGTTCAGTGACTCCGAAATGTAATCAGTGTATATCATATGTACGTGCGTGTGCTTCCTTCTTTTCTTATACATATTGGTAAGGTACGTGAATCGCGATAAAGACTCGACGCGTTCTATACCTATTGCAGTCTCTATCTCTACCTATACCCCTCCTCCCGTGGCGAACTTGTCTCTCTGCGGCTGCCCTATGCTGCTCCCGCGATACCTACCTATACACCTGCGCTGTATGGAGCGCGCGCGTGCGACGGCAGCGACTCATTCGCGGCTTCGCGCTCTCTCGGGAGCGGAGGGACGGGCTGTGTGTGTATTGAGGTTAGAGCAGTAAAGTTCGACGAACGGGCTACGTCCTACGTGTACACTATACAGCACTGCACGGCACAGGTGTTGCAGGTGCTGCTGCTGTGCCACCGCCGCCGCCGCCGTCGTCGTTGCTGCTATATACCGCCGCCGCTTCTCTCTTGCACGCGCTCCTCTCTACATTTTTTCGCTCTCGCGCGAGCGCGCGCCCCGTCATTTACAGTTCGTCTCTTTATTTTTAGTTTCTTTTGTCAGTAGGGGCAGCGCGCATTCGCACACACGCAAGAAAGAGAGAGAGGGATTCAGCGTGGCTTGAGGCTTTTTTTATTTTTAGAGAGAGACTGAGCGATGGACAGAGATGCAGAGTACGAGAACGTCGACCAGGGCGAGAAGCAAGTGGACGTGAGTTTCCGCTCGACGAGCGCTGCGGCGACACACAATCGTACAAGTACGACCACTGTCACCAACAGGGAAAACAATCGACGACAGCAGCAACAACAGCACGACGACAATAGCGACGAAGAGGAGGAGGAAGAACCCGAGGAAGAGGAAGAAAATGACGAGGAAGAGGAAGAGGACGAAGAACCTGAACCCGAGCCAGATGCTGAGCCCGAGGTATGTCGCCGACTCGATTTACTTAAAGATTACCTTGGCATTTTCACGCATTTCTACAACTTTTCCTTCCATGCATATGTTAGGAATAAAGGTGAATAATTAATTATGATGTTGAATAAAGCTTTTTGACTTTTACAGAAGGAGTCAAAACCAGTTCTTAATAACAAATTAAGAACTTGCAATGAAGGGAAGTTAAATGAAAATAAGGCAAATCAGCACAACATTGGGATAAGAGATTATCGTTCTCTGAGAAGGCATCACATTGGGCTGGATCTACAAAACAGCAATATAGAAAATATTCAAGATTTGGATATGTCAGATCACAAATTAAAAAGAGAATTGGGTTCTGTTGAACAGTATACTGCAGCAGCTGCTGCTGCTGCTGCAGCTGGCATGATCCACCACCACCTCCACACTGGGATTGAACAAATAAGAAACAATTCTGGTGTTGAAATGGAGGTAAATTAATGTTACATGTAAACATTAATTCCAATTTAGGTTTTCATTACAAATGAAATTGAATATGATAATTTTCTTTTAGATGAAAATGTCCAGGGATGGACGTAACTCTTGTTTAGGTCTAGGTCTTTCACTGGAGCTTTGTGTTGTATGTGGTGATAGAGCTAGTGGCAGACATTATGGAGCAATAAGCTGTGAAGGTTGCAAAGGCTTTTTTAAACGAAGTATTCGAAAACAACTTGGTTACCAATGTAGAGGAAGCAAAAGCTGCGAAGTCACAAAGCATCACAGAAATCGTTGTCAGTATTGCAGATTGCAAAAATGTTTGGCAATGGGCATGCGGAGTGATTGTAAGTTTTTAAAATATTATAAATTTGTAATTTCTAAAAAGAGCTCTATATGAATAAGCATTTGAGTGATGATTATAGCTGTTCAGCATGAAAGAAAGCCTGTCCTTGGCAACAATGAAGCAACTGCCAGTGGAAAAGGTGGAAATCGTGGAACACGTATTAAACCAGAACCACAACAACCCACTATTATAGAAACTACACCAACACCTGGTACATGGGAACAACAGCAGCATCACCAGCCTGAAAGTCCTAGCATGGAAGATCATCATAGTAGTGACAGTGATCTTAGTGATGCCTTAACATTAGCACGAGAACGACTTCTTATTTCTCATGCATTGGATAATATGGCTAAACTTATGGCTGGAGATGTAAGTAATATAATTTATCTTTGATAATCCTATAATTAAATCATCTTTTCAATCGAGTAAAATTATTTTCTAATCAATTTACAAAAACTACAAAGATTGGTATATATTTTTAAATGGCTTTTTTCACTTAAAAATAACAATTACCCTTAAAAATATACTTTTATCATTCGTTACAGAATATTAATGGAAGTGGTGATGGAGAACCAGAAGAAGAGTGGAATTGTGGTCAATTGTTATTTGAAAGACACATGCATTTTGAATTAAGAGCACCTAGTCCAGCTCCTGCATATTTATCTATACATTATATATGTGAAAGTGCTGCAAGATTATTGTTTTTATCAGTACATTGGGCCAGAGGCATACCAGCTTTTCAAACTCTTCCGTTAGTATATAGATATTATTTGGGGGAAAATTGAAATATTAGCAATATCTTTTTTTTTTAATAAATTTATACTAGCCATACTTGCATACTTTAATTTACAGATCAGAGATACAAACAACATTAGTACGCAGTTCTTGGGGACAATTATTTACACTTGGATTAGCACAATGTGCTTATACTCTTTCACTTCCCAGTATTCTGACGTGGATCATAAATCATCTTCAAGCAAGTATTGCACAAGAGAAAATGACTGCAAATAAAATAAAGTCTGTAACAGAACATATTTGTCGTTTACAAGACTGCGTCAGTTCACTTCACAGACTGCAAGTAGATTCTGTAGAATATGCATATCTTAAAGCTCTGACACTTTTCAGTTCAGGTAATTTCATGTTATTAATTTACATTGATTTGTAATAACTACAAGTCTAAAAATCCGTTTTTTATTCAACTATATTAATAATTTTGATGAATCACAGACAATGTTCTTGCCGGAGTTTGGCGAAAACGCGTCCAGGCGTTGCAGGAAGTCGCTTGGACTGAACTACAACAAAGAGTGGGCTCAGAAAGGCTACCAAGACTGCTTTTACGATTAGCGCCTCTTCGTTCGATAAATCCTCGAGTATTAGAAGATCTCTTTTTTGCGGGACTTATAGGCAGGGTAAGCGTAGCCAGTGTAGTGCCTTACATACTTACCATGCAAGACTGTTGCAAGATGGAACCTGAGAGCCAAATGAGAGGGTGACAATAGCAACAGTACCTGTTGTTAGACAAATATTTAAGGACTTAAGTCTCCTTATACTAATAAAGTGACAATAAATGCGCGTATTTAAACGTGTTTTGTTTTAACGAAATACAAGTGTACAACTTCGTGATTTTAATTTGTATTAAAAAAAATGTAACACTTATGCGCGTAAAATGTATTAAATTTATTATAAACTAACGTCAGTATTTTTAAAGAAAAGAATTCTGTAATGAGTTATTATGTGGTATAGAATGCACATTATAAACATAAGCAAAGTAAAACTTTGCTTTCACAACTGTTGGTGAGAGTTTATCGTTCTTAAATTTAAAAAAAATTGCAGAATAGCAAACTTTGAGAACAAAGAAATGTTGGCGTTTTTTGCGAAGAAATTATGACAAATATAACGAAAGACTGGTTTGAAAATAAAATTTCGAAAAAATGTTTAAGTAGGGACAGTTGCAATGTACATACAATAATACGATATGTGCCTATAAATTAGCAAATACTTATATTTATACAATGACGATGTAATTTTGTAAGTATTATTGGCGATTACGATTGAAATAAAAGTTCTAAAAGCCAATCTTGTTTACATATTTTAATGATTATAAAAAGCATAACAAATTTTACTTTTTATTTATTATTATAAAACAATGTTTAAAATTTTCATAATTTAAGTAATGCCTACAATGTAAACAGTATTAATAGATTTATTTTTTCTTTTTTGTTTTTGAAAAACGTGTCAGTCTAATGTTTTACCGAAGAAAATTATTTAATGACAGTATTCAAGTATATAGTACAAAGATATTTTGAAATAAATTTTTAAACGTCTTTAGAATATCTTTACATATTTTTACCGTTTTAAATAAAAAAAAAAATGAATGCACCAGTGAGCGAAGAGTGTGATGAAACGAAAACCATAAAAGAAATTCACGAAACAGTTAATGCTGAAACACAAGTCGAGGAAAAAATAAATCCAGATCCCATTTCACTTTCCAAAACACTAGAGGAAATCGTGGGATTTATGCACACTGTTAATCAACGATTGGAAGATCTATCGTTATCAAGAAGAACTCAAATTTCGCAAAAGCAGTGGACTATTCTAGAGGAGTTTAAAGCATCGCCGAAAACTGCGGTTAAGCCAGTAAAGTTTTGGCAAAAATCTCTATTTGCAAGGTCTTACTTCGTAGATAAAGATCTGGATGACTCGTTCCAAAACGTTGTAAAATATAGTTCACTATTTTACAACCACTTGAATAATTTCAATGGTAAGCTTTAAAATGTTATCTTTAATTTAAAGAAATAGATCTTAAAAATAAAAAAACGTATTGTTTATTGGTAAATAAAAAAACATTCAATGCGAAACCATATTAGCCAAAATCCAATGTCGCGGCGACGGCGCTGTGGAAGAATGTGTGGTAAATGCGGCCGATCAACAACGTAGCACTGCTTCCGAGTCACAAAGTACAGAGTCGCCTCAACAGCCTGTAACCTCGGAATCACTGGTAAAGACGTCAAAGTCGAAAACTACAAAGTCAGCAATTATGAGTGTCGGCGAGGCTAATTACAGATCAGACGAAATGAAAGACGTCAGGCAGTCTTTCGTCGATTTAATCCGAGCTAAAATCGACTTCGACTCCCAGTTTCTCAACTTCAACACGGTTCTGAGCAAAAATTGTTATTCTGACGACTTTCACTGTCTGTACGAGATATGTACTAACTCAAATATTGTATTGGGTCAGGTATGCAAAGTTTCTTGATACAAGTAATAAGTAGTTGCATTTGTTCATGTATTTTCTTAAAAGATAAACTTATGCTGAAATCATTTATAATATTTATCAGACTACATGTTAACATTCAATTAACGTAAAACTTTACGCTTTGTTAAAACTCCTGACGCGACTGATGACGATACTTATCATTTAACATACATTCTTATTACAAGTAATTTAGCACGACTGATTTGAATTTTTATAGACTTCGTTATCCATTGATAAACGGGAATCGGTTGGCTCCGATAGCAAAAGACTCAGACGCAAGCGTCTGTCCGGCAGTGTCGTGGAAAAGTCCCACAAAAAGAAGTTGAGAAGTTCGACGCGCGCAGCACCGGAAGAGGATTCGGCAGAGATCCAAGTAATTCGCAGCTTCAGCCGCAGGGAGACCGCGTGACAAACTGTTGAGCAGCTTTTTAATTATTGGGTCACATGTGATTCGCATAAAAAAAGAAGACACACCATTTTGGCTTTTTTATAATATAACTCTAGTCTTTATTACACGTACAATTTGTTTGCATGTCCAAATCGCCGTGGATGTTTCATCGCTCATTATAATTCCTTCACCTCGCCTTGCACTATTTTTCAGTAATAAATAAAGAGAAACAAAAAATCACGTACATGAGCATCGTCGTTGTCATTAGTAAAATCTTCTTTATTTGTTTTACTTAAATACTACGAAACATCGTTCATCTCACGAACGATATAAATAACTCATTTTGAGGAAGTATCATGATATTGCTACTTTCTAATTCATATAAAATAAGCCGATACCAATTTCGTTCCGAATTCTAATGTATATTGCCTTTACATTTGTGTTTTTTTTTTCTTTCCAGATATTTTTTTTTTTTTTTATACATTAAATGCGAAATTTATTTTTTATATACAGATACAACGAAGGATTGTCAAAATATCAAATACACGCATTCTATCCATTCAAGCTTTTACGCAAGAATAAAGTAAGATTTACAAAAGTACTTTCGTCAATATACGTATTCTATAATATTTTCGTTGAATCCAATATAAATATGTATAAAAAAGATGAAATATGAAATGATAAAAATCAATATAAATTCGCTATAATAAGTAGATTGAAATTTTTTCTACTTATACATGATGATGACGAGATACCTTCTTAAAAAAATAAAAGATTTGAAAAATATGAAAATAAACGCTAAAAATAAGCCGCTTTATCAAAGACAATTTTGTTTTCTTACAATGAACACAGCTCAACCGTACTTTCGATACATGATAAATTATACATGTACAAAATCTTTTTATCATTCTATCGAATTATAATCGCTTCTTATGCTGTCATTAAATCAATTTATCAAAAGTGATCGAATCGCAAGTGATACGTTTGCGAAATTATAAAAAAAAATTTAATATAATTAAAGAAATTATCGTCAATTCATTGATCCATTTTTATCCTCTCGTACGCATTCATTCATTTTACTTCCTCGCTTACGACAAATCGTATATTATCTATACAGATGATTTATTTTTATCTATTAAAGTTGATTTACGCTTTTAATGTGTATAATTTAAAACATCAATATATAGCAATATATTTCTCAATTAATGTTTAAATGTTACGCATTAAACGTGTTTGGAAGCAATGAGTAACAAATCAGAATAAAATTTGTAATATACTAGGTAATTTAACTCAAATTCTATATGTAAAACTTTATATTAAAAATGTCTTTTTAATTTTCTGCAATAATTATGAGCTCTTTTATCTCAATTTTAACAGATTAGGAGAAATAACATTTCTACTAATTTGATTAAAATATTCATTTCACTTATGTAAAAATCTCAAATAAATATTTTAATAAAATCTACAAATTTGAAACTTTCAAATATTTTATCTGTTAAAATAAAGAATTTTACACTCACAAAAGCAATGAACTTTTACACATTTCACTTGACTAGTACGAGGTAATAATGTATTTTCTTTTTCACTTCTTAATCACAAATCCGGAAATTGTAAAAATTCTAATAATCACTATTCATAAAAAAGTACTATATATAAGTCTTAGCACAAAAATTAAGAATTACGCTGATACTACTATGCAAATCAGTGTAACGCATTTTAGTAATTTATAATTTCATACAATTTCGTACAGTTGATTACCGGATCTAAAATGCTCGAAAAAGTGAATAAAGATATTATAATTGAATTCCTAATGCTGCTAAAATCTGAATTCAGACAATTAAGCGCATTAGCTTTTCTATCACTTACCAATGTTTGAGGCACTAGTCCGCTCATTAAGAACGAACACGCACATTATAATAAAATAACGTAAAAATATTACAAGAATCATCACGAGTTCAGCGCGCGAGAATCAAGTCGAGGAATGGATCACGGAGCTGTCATGAAGACGAACGTCGTGCATTCCTTTTTCACCTAAACTCATATATCTGTATACTATGTTCTGGCACGTGCCTCAAATTCAACGACTGGTACCTACAAAAAAATTTGTTTTTTAAAACTTAAAAAATATAAGTTTTTAAGCAATAATATAGAGAACTTTTATACATGGTGATTGATAATAAAAATAGGTTTTGAAGATAGAGTAACTTCTTATAAATATTTCTCTTATTAATATTAATTCTTACCATTCAGAGCTACGGTGATAGTAGTAGCCTTCAATGGAAGCAGCTGATTTTTGAAAACAAATGTAATAAAAGCCTGCAAAAGAGGCACCATTGATATCTTTGATCGTGTGATCAGGCACTAAAAAATGTTCTTTCCATCTCATGAAAACATAATCTGTTCCCTTCAGCGCTTCGTAATCAAATGTATCAGAATTAAATGTCTTCACATATTGACAAAATGATTCAAATTTACTCTGTAAGAAAATTGATAGATTAGCACATTATTGAACACCTGATAATGCACAAACTGAAGATATATACAAACCCAATGTTTTTTATCAACATCCTCGTCTGCATCCCACTTGCGTGTGAGAAATGGATACTTTTTCGAAATGATTTCACCATCAAAGAAAGTAGTCAACGTTGGAAATTCCTCTGTCAGTCCCTTGATTTTAAGATAACCGCATAAGTAGCTGTTCTCCTCATCCACGTGCTAATATCGGATAAACGAGCAAAAGAAAACCCATTGTCAGTTACATAAAATTAAAATTTCGCCGAATATGGAGCATTCTAACCAACAAATTGACGAGACGACGGAATGAAACAATACAAAGCAATTGGGCGTGTTTGACTGACCTGCAGTACAACCTCGACGTCGTAGCTGTTTCCCTTGGACTTCTGGGAGCCCTGGAAGCGCGAGCCGTTGTAAAGGAGCGACTTGGTGACGCCCGGCTGCTTAGAGTTGGCCGGCGGCGGCGGTACCACGTCCACTTTGACCGGCATTATTAGACGGTTCTGTTGATACTGTAATTGATGCTGTGCTCCCTCCTCCCTTGTGTCTTCCGGATCTCTAGCTCCTACGTCCCCTACAGTCGGCCTGGACGCTTCAACCGCTGCTGATCCAGCTGCAGCCTCAACGGTGACGGCGGCGGCAGCCTCTCCCTGTAGTGGCGGGGGGAGCCGCCGGACATCACACGGGAGCGCCTGGCTCGGGAAAACAGCGGGCGCTCTCTCGACGTTTGCTCGTCGTTCACCAGCAGGCTGATCTCGACGTTCCTCTTACGTTTCCGCCTCTCCCCCTCTATCTCCCGCGCTCCCACCTATAAGCAGGACCTAACCCAAAGAGCCGAGGGCTCTGGCCTAGCGCGCTCCGTTCTCTATCTCTCTCTCTTCTCACGCTATCGGTGTGCGCAATGCTCTAATCGTCCATGCCTGCCTGCTTGCTGCACCAATACTTATGATTTGATCCTAGGCTGGCTCACTCGACGAGTGCGTGCGAGGCAGCAGCGGCGACATTCGTCGCGACGACGACCGACGACGAAATGCGCGTGCGGTCAGTCGACCTTTCGAGATTTCCGTATGCGTGTATTGCTATACGCGCGCGCTGAGATTCGCGAAAAGGATGGGAGAGAAAGAGAGAGGGAACGAGTTAGCCAACTGGCGCGCGGAATTGTGGTACCACTGCCAGATCAGCACCACAGCACCATCACACACAATCTTTTCCACGCTGATGATCACGGCCGATAGCTATATCTATAGTACGTTGCGTGCGCGGTGCCTGTTTCGTGATCGTGCGCCAGCACTAGGCGCACACTACTAGTAGCTGTATAGCCTATACCACCACCACCACCGCCATTAAAGGCGCGCGCGTCCCAAACTCCCAACTGCTGCACGCTCAGGTCGCTCTACCCCACCAACTTTTTTATTTTTCTCTCCCTTCCTATCTTTCTCTCTAGCCTGCGCTGGGAGCAGACGCGCGCGCAATCACGGCTAGAAGTGCTTGCGCGCTATTTGCGCTGCCACTAACTGCGCCAGCCGCGAAACCGTTCCCTTAGTTGGCATGACACCGCGCCTTCAGAGCGAATTTTCGATTCCGTAGCCAAAAGACTGCAGTCTGTGTCGACCTCGAAGGAGGATTGAAGGAGCCGTTGCTCCGAATTGCGCTGAGCTCCAAAAAAGCGCCTATAGCATGGAATTTAAACGCGGATAGAGATATATAGGTGTGAACTCCCAACGGTCACGTGAGCGGGCAAAAAGTGCAGCTAAGCGGCGCGCGCAATATCGCCTTAATGTAGGCCGTCTTTGTTGCTCCTGCTTCGTGTATATATAGGAAACGTGTTGTGTGTCTGCTGCAGCTGCGCTGGTAGCATGAAAATTAAGTCGGAGCTGCAACGCAACGCTACTGCTAGCAATAGCGCGCCAGCGCGTGTCTGATACTCTGCCTGCGCGGAGTTCCTTGCATATAAGTAGTATATATATAAGTATCGTGAATCGTGTGGAAACAGAGAGCGTCTCCTTACACCTATACGGAGCGCGCTGTACCTTTACTGCTGCAGGGGGCTGCAGAGCAAGAGAGAGAGAGAGAGAGAGAGAGAGAGAGAGAGAGAGAGAGAGAGAGAGAGAGAGCGAGAGAATCAGAGAGCTGCGCGCGTTCTCTCTTGTCAGTGTGTGTGCGTCGCGCACTCCACAAACAGCAGCAGCAGCAGCAACCGAGAGTGCAGAGAGCAGTGGCATATACGGGGGATAAAGAAAGAGAGCAAGTGGCGTGTAGCACACGCGCAAGGGGCAAACATGGCGGAGTTCTGTGAGACGAATTCCCATCAAGTGTCGAAGAACAATCATCTACCGCAACGATGTAACAACCAATGGGTGAGGCTCAACGTCGGCGGCACCTACTTCCTCACGGCCAAGACGACCCTCACAAGGGATCCAAACTCCTTTCTCTGCCGACTCTGCCAGGAGGACTCAGATCTCATATCCGACAGGGTTAGTCGTTCGAGCTCTATCTGTCTCTATCGTCAATATTAGAAAGAATTTTCCTCATTAGTTCCTCGTGTAATTCTGAGTTGACGCGCGGCTTTGTTGCGAGCAGGCACACGCGAGCTTGGCTGCGTTCCGAGAGCTTCGATCGTGCGCTTCGGTGCATGTGTCCATGTATGCGCGCGCGTCCCCGAGCTCGTCCATGTGTGCACCTCTCTCTGTTATGTGTACTTTGCTGATGTATACAAGATCGTGCACTGAACTGTATGTCTATAACCTCTGTCCTATTTTTTCCCTCTTGATTCTAGGATGAAACTGGAGCATACCTTATTGACAGAGACCCGACGTACTTCAGTCCCATTCTCAACTATCTCCGTCACGGGAAACTCGTCATCAACAAAGATCTCGCCGAGGAGGGCGTCCTCGAGGAGGCCGAGTTTTATAACATCACTGAACTCATCAGATTAATAAAAGAGAAGATAATTCTCAGAGACACTAGACCCATGCGAGACTCCAAAAAGCATGTTTACAGAGTCATTCAGTGTCATGAGGATGAGCTCACGCAGATGGTCTCCACAATGTCTGATGGTTGGAAATTTGAGCAGGTACTTACTGAAAAAAAATTTCTTTTTATGCATAGTAAAGAGATGCTAATACCTATACTAAAGAAAAATTTGTCAAGGAATTTAATCAACAATAATAACAAAGTTGTAATACTTAAAAATTTGTTCAAAGAATTGGGATAGTTTAAATTTATCAGTTTTACAAACTAGTATCGATAAAATTTATTAATTTTTGTAATACTAATAAATAATACATGCTTTACTTATATGTTTTATATATAAATGGATATTTCAAAATTAAAAATTTTACAAGAGTTACTCATTTAGTTATATATAAGTATTTAATCTTTTTAAGAATCCTAACCATTATTTGTTTTAATTTCAGTTGATTAACATTGGTTCTCAATATAACTACGGAAATGATAACCATGCTGAATTTTTGTGTGTGGTCAGTCGAGAATATGGTCCTACGCAACTAACCAGTAAAGAACAGGAGGCAACAGATCGCGTCAAGGTACCACGTCCTCCCCGCTCAAACGCAATGCGCATAATTCGGCCAGATCATCCAATTAGTCGCGACTAAAATTTCCTTGTGTTTTATTTCATTTTTATAAAGATATTGTATGAAGTTGTTGTACTGTTATAAACTAAAACAGTAAGATGCTTAGGATTTGGATAATTTTATTAAGTCTGTTTTTGCATCTTTACTCATTTGTGGATATATTCTGCTTATTAAATATAGAATACTAAAATATTTGTGCCTTATGTAATAAAATTTGAAAACAGACTTAATAAATGTAGCTGGCCTATAGTAGGTCTGTTTTAAAAGGAGCGGTTGTTAGCTGCTAATATTTTGGTTTCTGATGATGAAAGTATTAACACAGTACGTGTGACTAATAGAACGCACTAAATTTTTATTATACAATGGTATATCATTCCAAGCATTTTTATTTTTGCACACGTATTTGTATTTCACGCGAAACACGTGCAAACACATGTACCAAGTACATATAGGAACAGTGTGTACATTTAAATGTTGAAATATTTTGATCACAAGACACGCACTTATATATACATATATATATATTTATACCATCAGCCATATCAATACTACTATATTAAGGGTTCCATATTTTCTGCATGAGCATGTTTTTTTTAAAATGGTACTTTGTAAAAGTTTTTCTTTATTCTACGTTTAACCCGCGCAGGAGTTCCGGATTATTGTAACGCAAGCATGCATATATACACCAGAGAGAAAATTTTTATAAAGGAATAAAGATCTGTTCCTCTCATCGGTTTAGTGATTTCTTTTTGTTCTGCGTTCCGCATGACACTTTACAGTGCATGCAGGCCAGTGTGTAGCGCAAACCACATTTTCTGTGTGTCGAGACTCGAACGCCCGAGCTGTGACTGTGGTATTCTGAAAAAAAGCTGAGAAGCTGCTTAACGGATGGAAACGATCATGGGGTGATGTGTGAGCGCGGGCTATATGATTCAACGTAAGTACCAGGTCCTTGCTGCTGTTGCTGCTGCTGCTGTTGATGCTTTTCCGGTGATTGGACATTAAAAGTGGCGCGGGGGGCGCTACATTAACATTGATTTTATTGTTGCGTACGTTTAACGGCCATTTAATCAGTGGGATTGCGAGTTTTTTTACGCTTCTTAGCTTGTTGTGTGCACATTTATCGTAGCTCGTTCCATTTGAGTTTCATTTTTTAATTTAATAGTACTTTTGCTCATTCATATATTATACATATTTAGTTGGAGAAATTGTTTTTTTTTAAGCTGTAATCATGTTTATGCTCTTGTATTAGAATCTTTTTTCGTATTTCGCTTGAATCACTCATATACGCTATTTTCTGGAAGTAATTTGTCTGTACTGATGAACCTTCAGATTAGAGATTACAATTGACAAAACGATGAATTATATAAACTGTAAGAAATGACAAAGTTCAAAGATTCTCATTAAAGATCTGATCTGATACATTGGTACCGATAGAAGACGAGGAAATTCGTATTGAAGGAGACGGTTAAAAAGCCATATATGAGCTTAAGCTCTATGTTACATTAGTAATAAAAACCAGACACATGGACTTGCGAGAGGATTAACTCATATTAAAGTATGGCTTGGATGTTATTGTTCTATTCTAGGTCCTCCAGCAAAAGGGATCGCGCATGTAATATTCAAGTCCCATCCAAGTCCCTATCTTCGGCTGTCTGTCGAGATTGTGGCCGCTCCTGAAATACCTCGTGAGAAAGTCAAGGATCAACGTGTCCTGGCCGAGGACGACGTCGACGTCGTCACCTACATGGGTGGCGGGACACAATGAATGAACAGCGTCGGAGTCGCGCGAGAGTCTCATTCCACGACGGCGCACACCCATCCACCCACCAACACTTACGTAAAATACACAAAACACACCGATAGACACACGCGTACACATGCAGGCGGAGCAATGCTGACGCCGCGGTTGCTCAATTTTGCTCTTCGCACGCGCGACGATCAAGGTAGAAGACTGGATCAGCAGAATAATCAAAGCTATAACGATACCGTATATAACAATAGAGACAGTCAAATGTACACGTCATTATGGAAGACAGCGGACGCATTAATTCACGGACAAATCGATTTTTCTCTCTCCCTTAGTTCGGATTTTTGGAGCCGGGTGAAATGATCAGTCGGTGATCACGGATCGTTGGTGTGATATTTTGTGCATCGCGTCATGAGATCCATCGACGTTAGACTTTGTTGGATGAAGAGGGTGCTGGGCCGATAGAACAACACCAAGTGAACGATGTGATTGTGAACGAAAACCATTCGAGCAAGCTTTCGACAGACGGCACGTTACTTCGAACTTTTATTTTTTTCCTATATATTTTATTATGTACACTATACGTGAAACGAACACCCGGTGATGATGCAAGACGTAACAAGGGAAAAGAGACAAGGGAGGAGAGAAATAGCACAATAATATAATAAATACCCAGATATAATAATGCTCGTAACGACCAAACGCATCCCGTTTTTTTGGGGCAAGAACATTTCTCTTTGTACGCTTGAGATTAAGGAAATATTTGGAAAAATGATTTAAGGCGCGACCGGACGCGTCGCTCTTCTTATATATCAATTTTATTAGCAAAAAGAGGCTCATGCGCCTGTTTTTTCAGGATCGGGGCGAGGGATTATAATAATTTACACGTTTTATACAAAAAAAAAAAAAAAAGAAAACGAGGATTATAAAAAAAAAATTCTAATATATATATAAATAAGTAGTCAATTCCTTTTGGAACACAATCTTATCTCTCCTCTCCGACGTACTTGCATGTAAACGTATTGTAATTACTTATACCTCTGCACTGCCGCCGTTAAAAACATAATATATAAACGTGAACTTACAATACGATTTTCTATATCGTCCGATTATTAAAAAAAAAAAATACAAGAACGCATTTTAAACGTATAACGGTAACGTTTGATACATCGTTCGACGCAAGTGCTTGACAAAAGAGCAAATTCGTGCGACTAGCCGAGTACAGAGTAGTGTAAAAACACGTAATCGGTGGCAAAATTCATTATTCATTGTTACTTTTAAACGATGCGAGAATAAACCTTTCGAGAGTCGTAGTATAAATGTATCGATGAATTAAATGAAAATAAATACTATGTATTTTGGTTTATTTTTTAGCGAGGAAAAATCACGCGTTCCACCGATAATGAATAAAAAAAACCCCTTGATTGTTACCGATATGTAGGTATTTAGAAGAGTGGAGTGCAATATTAAACGTTAATCTTATGTACCTATGCATATACATATGTCTAGATATATGTATGTACTGTATACAGGAGACGTTGTGTGTATACATTTATAGTTTTGATTTGGCGGAGTAAAAGAGCGGATCAGTCGACGCAAAATGTTTTGTACGTTACAAAAGTAATAGGAACAGCGAGATAAAAGCCGTGCCACACCATCAACAACTTTGGCGTACAAGCTTATGTTTTTTTCAAAGACATCCGTTTCATGCTGCATTGAATTATGCATACTTATATGCATACATAATAGTAAATAACAAAGTACAGATTACACTTTTCGAAACTTATGCAGTATACAATTTATGCTTAAACATAGTGTACTGACATCTCACTCTGGTCATTATATAAGAGGTATTTGAATTTTGTGATAAAAAAAGGTTTCTGTATTCTCTTTACGCTTATTGCCGTTGTATTTTGATACGAGGCAGTACATACATGCCGATGAACACGTTGAAAGCACTAACTGAATTCGTGTAAAAAGAATACAGTTTATAATAATAGTAGATAATAGGCAATCACAATGCAGTTTTAAATAAGTGTAGTAAAATGCGCTCTGGACAATATGTATTTGTAATAGCTGCGTCGCTCAATAAAAACGATTAGGCATTAAAAAAAAAAAAAACAAAGGAGTCGGCGATATCCTTCTTACCAGTCGAAAGCTTGAAAGCACCTCGACGGTAACATTCGTTAATTAAGGATTTCGCGAGTGATTCGAACTCGACCAATATTTTGTACTATAATTAAAAAAAAATGAAATGAATAACCAGCGAATCGTTAGCGACGAGCGGATTGTACATAGTAAATCGATTAAATTAAATGATGCCAGCTGATTATGAGGATAAATGACAGAAAGCCAGAAAAATTATATTAAAGATTGTAAGGATATTATGTGACCTACTATAGATTTTATGAATAAAATTATCTTAAATTAATAGGCACGCGTTAAAAAGCTCGATTGCAAAGAGACACGTGCGACGCCATGAGACGCGTCGTTAATAGAATTATGCATCGTTTGTATCGGTTGTAAATTGTCCTACAAAATAAAAAGACCCTATTGCGTACAAATCAAGCTTTATTTGAGTATATCATAATTTTAAAACATTCAGAAAATCTTTTTTTTTAACCCTGAATAATAATACAAAATCATTCTATAAATAAATCTTATAATTTATGTGTGAACCTCTTTATCATGGCATACTGGCTATTGTTTTCAAAGGATGATCCAGATATTTTGCTAATGCTTGTGCTTTTTCTCGTAACAGTCCAAAGCCAACATTTTCTCGAGCATATAAACACAATAGTAAGTTAGCTACTTCGGTAATGACTACTTTTCCTTCCTGGAATAAAAGTAATCAATAAATATAAATAAAATACAATACCATATGTACTATTATGCATTTAAAATACAACAAATAATTAAAGAACAATTGGAGTGATTAAAAGAAAGTTTCTATTTTTTAGGAACAGTATAATACTTAACTTAAAATAGAAAGTAAACTAAAAATTATAGTTCAATATTGACCATAGGTAAAAAAAAATTGATTATCAATACTTACTGCACATTCCATAAGCACAAATTTAAGTTCATCTTCTTTGAAAGCATTGCGGCCATTCTTTTCATATGCTGACCAAATGTTACTTGTGATAGCTGCAGTTACTCGCGCATCTTTATCTCCATAACCACTATATGCCAACAATCCACCATCTCTGCTGAGTAATCTTTAATAAAAAAAAAGTATGATAGGTATATTAATGACTCAACTGTGCACGAAAAATGATGTCAATATTTTTTGGGTTCAATGTAAAGATCAATGTTTTTATTAAAAAATGTAAATTACCCTTTTATAGATAAAAAAAAACATTACTAGGCAAATTATTTTACTTTTTGTTATGAAACAAAATTAATACTGTTTGTGAGATTTTGAGGTTAAGAATAAATGACAACACTCACAAAGTGTTTTCCACGCCTCCAGTGTTAGCCTGGCTGAGGACTTGGGTCAGTGCTTTTGGCTTGAGCATTGCTGTAACTGTTGTGTTTTTTGTCGGAGCCAGATTGGAGAAATTTCCTCGAATGCCGTGGATAGCTCAGACCTTTGTATGTATACAATCACGTCATCTCTCTTTGTATATACGACTCTGCATTCAGTCGCGAATTTCGACAGTTCGTCAGCTGGTGTGCCGTCGTCCGCAACCGAAGTAAATAATTCACAATCGCTATTCGCTCTTTTGGTCGAGTCGGGTGTTGCGCATTGACAATAGTTTTGACTGTCATTAAGAGAGGGCGCTTCCATACTGAAACTGACACAAATTCATATATAAATGTGAGTATGCAGTTACAATTTCTTTTTCCGTCAATAGGCATTAACGTTTGGGCAATGTTTTATGAGAATGAAATGTAAGTAGAATAAATACCAACAAAATTTTAACATTCGCGATTATTCCTTTACAGAATCAAAAAAAAAGTTAAAGACTACAAACCGATGGAATGATTACGTAAATAACAATGAGCTATACCAATCGATATAGGGGGAAAAAGAATAACACGTTTGGATTTTATTTAAATGAACAAAAGTGCTACATCAGCGCTCCATTTATTTGCAATTTAAATACCACGCTTGGTAGCATAAAGCGGCCAGTTCAAAACACTCTACAACCCATCCAGACCAGATTGAATTAAAATATATGCGTGATGTTTATAATAAAATCAGATTAAATCAGAGTGGAGAATCTTAAAAAAGAAAAGACCAGCCAACGAGTCATGATTCAAACGGCCGACAACAAGAGACAGAGACGGAAAACACGAGGCTAAGTAGTTCTGAGACAGAGACACGCAGCACACACGAGAGCGAGAGACAGCGCGCGCGCGCACACATCTGGCATCCTGACGTCGTCTGTCGGTATAGGTCGGAACTCGGAGGCGAGACAGCGACGCCGACGGTGCTGAGCAGCACACGCACACACAAGCACGCATACACACTTGGAGGATTAGTACAGCAGTAGGTAGGCAGTACAGCAGCGGCAGCGGCGAGTCTCGCGCGCGCATTCATGTCCTCATCGTTCTGAGACACATCGTAGTAGTATCGTCCTCAGCAGTGTGTGCAAGCTACCTGTGTGTGTGGGTAAACGTGCCGACACGATATCGTCAGCAGTTGATCAACATTTTTCTCATTGTCGCAGAGCCGCCGACGCCTGGACGCGCGGCTGCTCCATCGGCACACACCAGCGCACGTCTCTCATCGCCATGTATGTATATAAGTATACAATCCCCCCCCTCTCTCCTTCCTTAGCAACTCTCTTCTATATAGCTACCTATATATCTCTGGCCGCGATACGTTATAAACACTTTCTCACGACGAGAGTGGCAGCGTTTGTTGTTCTTAAAAAACACTTACTCATCTTATCAGCTCGCCATCGGACCGACGGTACTGTGTGTACATGTAATCGGCGTTTTCTCTTTTCTCTCAAAGGATCATATATGGCATGAACTTTTTTTCATTATTCAGGTATTCGCGTGGTTCTAAAATCGATACCTATGCTCCGGTTGGCCGAGGAATGCATCGTGCAGTGCGCCTGTGGGTCGTTTGTGTAATAATATAAATATATCGTGTTTGTTACAATAAATATACTGGGTGACAATCTGTGTTTTGCAAAGATACATATTCGCGGGAATGTATATTTAAATGTCGGCCGCAGATATTTGGCAGCTCGTCAAGTGGGTATAACGAAAAGCAATGTTTTCTGCAGATTTTTCAACTGTCAACAGAAGACACACACACACATATTCTCTCGTCCCGCTTTTGTTGCAGCTTTTATGGACAATAATATATATATATATATTATTCCTAGGACAACGCTCACTGCACACACATATGCACTTCTTCCATCTATGACGGTGTTTCCCCTACCACGCCGCGCGCAGAGTGCTCATATACTTCCTTGCGCGCGCTCGAGGCGCGTAAATTTCAAGCGCGCAATTCATCTCCCCCGCGCGCGTATAATACTTATTACTTACGCGCGCGCTCGCGAGATAAGAACGCGCGTTGATCGTGGCGAAGGAGGGCGAGCGCAAAGCTCTTTATTCACTCGTCGATCGGCCGTCAGTGCGGTTCGACACGTGCACGCTCGCGCGCGGTACACCCGTACATATATTCGCCAAGTACAGATAGTGTAATTGCCCTGAGAAGCGGGAAATTCCGCGTCTGATCGCCGGAATCGCACTCGATTTCCCCGCAAGGGACAAGGTCGCGCGCGGATGCTTGAAGTGGGGATATAAACTATACTAGGATATAGCGCGAGAGGAAGAAGATAGCGAAAGGAGCGGAGGAGCGACTCGCAGAGAGTGCGTGCGCGCGCGCGAGAGCGCGTGGCGTTGTATGACTAATTTGTGTAGTGCGGTTGTGTAGCGAGAGTGAAAAAAGATTTTTCGTTCAATACACGATACAGAAACGATAGAGAAAAGAAAATGTTGAATCGGCTTGCAGAGCGGTGCAGGATCCGCGGCAACTCGGCGGGCAAGCGTAGGAAGCAGTCGCCGCCGCCAGCGTTGATCATCCCGAGGATGGAGCAGCAGCCGTTGCCGCCAGCCGCGGCCTGGAACGAGGCCCGGCAGCCCAAGACTAGCCCCATCACCGATGACTACGAGATCAGCAACCACGTGCTCGGATTGGGGATCAACGGCAAGGTTGTGCAGTGCTACGATCGCAAATATCGCGAGAAGTTCGCACTCAAGGTTAGCCCGCTCTCACTTACTTTCCTTTTTTATAACGTTCCTTTCCGTTGGAAATGTAGCTATAGTCGGAGGCGCCAGCGTTTTTATGGTATAGGGTACATAAAGGATGAGCCAAGAGATTTGGCGTTATCGATGTGTATATAGTAACATGCTCATGCTGCATTGCGGACTCTCTTCCTTTTCCTTGAGCGTTTCGCAATGAAACTGCGTTTTAAATGGATATTTCTATAAATGTTTCGCTTATTGGAAAACTTGTGGAAAGTTTCGATCTAAAGACTAATTTACCGTATCTTAATGGTTTTTAATACAAGAAATTCTTCCTCGTGACAATTTTCAACACTTCAATATGTTAATGACATTACCTTCTCAGAGCACATTTATACGGGTGCCCGTGTAAGTGTGTGATGTGTGTGATCGGCACAATCGCCCAGCCGACACTGATTAGATAAAACAATAGGCCTGATAATCCTTTATGTACTCCAACTACGTTGCTACACACTTGATACACGTCTATATAACGGTTGTGCCATGAAATCATGTATATTGCACGAATTAATTCTTTCTATGAAAAATTTATTTTAAACAATTTTTTTAATAATAATAATAAAAGTTGCCTTTTAATTGTTCTTTCATACCACACCACATGTGTATAGTTATATATCAAAAGATAATCAAGAGACCACGCGTCCTTCGATAATACAAAAAATGCAATCACGTATACTTTTATATACACATGCACTTGCGCTGCGGCGAAGATTAATAGAGCCTTTTAAAAAATAATGACGAGAAAATGAAGCATTGAAAATAACTGCACTGCACGCAATGTCATCTCCTCGAGTAAAAAGAATACGAAAATTACGAAATTACGAGCCGTTCATGACAACTTTCCGTTTAAAATAAACACATGACCTACTATAACATAAATAAAGTGAAACTTCAATAACCGGCACTCCAGAATTTTAATATCTATAATTATATAATAAAAAATGATTTATGCATGAGTCGTCAATGAGTCAATATATAAATATATAAATTTTTTGCGGGCAAATAATTTTATTTGATCAAGACTGTTTTATCGCCACAAATTATAGCGCTTGAAAGTAAAAAAAGTCTCATTGTTTATGCCGTATTATTAAAAAAAATATTATATTTTGTTGGGTGTACCTACGTCAGCGTAAAATTAGATTAGATCGGTATCATAACGAATTCACGTGCAGGTGAAGCGAAATATAAAATATTTTTCATTCACTAATCTCTAACGGTATACGGTTTCACTATTACTGCTTCATTAGCGAAACGAAAAAGTATCATCTATCAGTGAAAAAATCTTTATCTTTGCATACACTTCATCAAAGCCACCGCATTTTTTCATAACGAAAAAAAAAAACATGAATCCAACGGCGTGTGAAAACTAGTTTATAGTCACGTGTTCACAAATATGTCTCGCAAATTATAATAACGACGTCGAGAAAAAAAAACTGACTCGAGGAAGTAATAATTATGAACCTTCTATACGTCCCGAAAAGGATAGCCGCTATAACGATATAAAAGCAGACCTTGATCATAACGAACAAAAAAAAGAAAAAAGAAAAAAAACGAATCAAGGCATAAGTACATGAAATGTATAGCTTTTACATATGCGTAACCATCAGAATTATTACGGATTTCGTCAGCGGCAGTGTGAACGGCCTCGGCGGGAAAGCCCCCACATATACATACACACTTAGACTCGGGAATTCTTTTCCGTTCCCGCGAACATTGATTTTTTCCGATATACACAGACTCGTTATAACGGAAGCATGAAAAACACATCAGCTGATATAAGCAGTAGCATTTTGGTATTTCCGCGCGTGAATCGAGAGCTAAACCGCGAACGCGCGGATTCACTTACTTGCGGAGACAGCTTTATGTTCCCGTGCGTGTGTAATATATACACGCATCGCTGCTGCTGATCGCCGAACCTGACCGAGTCAGTCGCTATTTATAACCGAATACTCGTATACAAGCGCGCTAGTGCGTCGATACAGAGGGGAGACTATATGTGTATACGTATACTATACCACGTGGATGTCGCCGACGCTTTTCGAGTTTTTCCTAATTTTTCAACTCGTTAACTGCGGGATTACGCTGATTGCGGTCTTTCTAGTGCTTCGTTCAGCCTTTTTCGCTCGGTATTGTATACTTGCCGATTGCTGTTTATTAATCGTGATTATGCACATTTACGTTGAGTAAAAAACTAGGTGCAAAGTGAAACAAACATTTCAAAGATTCGTAGTTGTACTTAAGTATACTTAAAAACTTTACAAAGTGTGATCAATTAAAAATATTAAGAAAAGTAGTAATGAAACGTCTCGCGTTGATTGCACGACCGATTACATATTGCGAAAAGTTTTTTGTAATTTAGCGTTGAAAACAACTATGTTTGTGTCTTAGCAATGTTTTGCATTACAAGCTTTAATCAGCATATATATGGAAAAAGCGTTTTAGTTAATATAATTAATTGCTTATAACTTAATTTATCAATCTTAAAGTGATTCATACTTCAACGTACAATATATTTCATTTATAAAGCTTTTTAAATTTCGATAGCGTGTGAAAATAATCATCTGGCTTATGTAATGCATAACATAGTGTAGAAGTGAAAAAATAATAAAGGATCTTTGTTTAAAATTGTACATATGCAGTTTTACTAAAACAGAAATCAAGATAAAATTAAGCATGTACTAGGCTCTGTAGCTATTTTAGAAATTATTATGAAATAAATCTGTCAGAATGCAAAAAGTATAGAAACTCTCGAAACATGACGTTAACAATGCTAAATAGCTCTAATGTATGACATCACGAAGGCAATTTTATTTTAAACAGTTCTCGTTACGTTCGAAGGTAAAAACACTGACCATTTATCATTATACCAGTAGCATGTGTACAATGAATCAAACAAGATCAAAATTACCATTTCTCCACGGATCACCAATTACCAACAAAATTACCAAATCAGAGAAACTAAGTAATTCTCGAGAAAAAAAATAGACACACTATAGGTAGCCTTGCCGCGATTCGCGATCGCGCGCGTCACTTCCATGTACACAAGGGTGTGGGAGTCGTCAGGCTGGAAGACATAATAAACCATCATATACGCACGCGTATGAGACGCGACAGGCACGCGCAAAGTAAACGAGCGCACTTTGTACGGATCACGTGTGTGTGTGTGTGCTCGCTCCTCGCACAAGCGTGAAATGCGCCTATTACTCGTGCGCGCGCAAATGCGAAATTCCACGAGCGATAAATGCCGTCTGATGAGAGACATTCCCGCCTGTTCTTATAGCTTAAATGCCTAGATTGGTGCGCGCGAGGTTGCCCGAAATGTCTTGATTTACGAGCCATATACGCGCTCGCGCCGCGTATAATTGATTCGAGAGCAGATGCTTTTGACAAATGTTATTTGCGAAGCCCATTATAATGTGCGCGTCTATTCTCGGCTATTTGCAAGGAGCTAACTTACTTTGCGCAGTCTTCTGACAACACTTTGTCTCGAGATTGCTATTTCATAACCTTATGTATTTATTGTTAAGGAAAAGGAGAAAATTCATTATATTTATTTATTTTCATAATTAGGATTTTATTTAACTTTATGTGACGCGTGTCTATTTCAAAATAACTTTCGTAACTAGACAAGTTGTTTTTCTAAATGTAATTTGAAAACAAATTGATTATTGCTGACAGCGTTACGTATTATAAAGCAGGTTTATAAAATAAATCGGTTGCCAACATCTTTTTTGCTTTTGCGATAAGATACATCGTTATCTCAAAACGTCTATTATCGCTTATCAAAGATTAGTTACGGATATTTTCGAACGAACTACTATACACATATTAGGTGGAAGAGTACACGAATGTGTGTACAAGAACTACATTTCAAACTAACTTTTTTTCATGAAATGCCCAAATACAAATTCATACATTTATTTTCCGCAGGTTCTACACGACTGCGTCAAAGCACGACGCGAGGTCGAGCTGCACTGGCGAGCCTCGAACTGCAAGCACATCGTCCAGGTGAAGGACGTGTACGAGAATAGTTACGGCGGAAATAAGTGCCTGCTAGTCGTCATGGAATGGTACGAGAATTGCTAATTTCTGAAACGCTGCATTACCGCTTGGTGTGTATACATTATATGCCTTTTTTAACCGATGCTAATATTTTTGCAGCATGGAAGGTGGTGAACTCTTTCAGAGAATACAAGAGAGGCAGGACGGTGCTTTTACGGAAAGAGGTACGTAGATCGTACTCCTCGATAGGCATGGTGCGCACGTCTGTATATAACCGATGTTCTTTTTTGCAGAGGCGGCACAGATTATGTACGAGATCTGTATCGCTGTGAAGCATTTGCACGACAACAATATCGCCCACAGAGACTTGAAGCCGGAGAATCTCTTGTATTCGAAGGAAGGTAATATATAATCGCAAATATAATACATAGTCATGTAAATTTTTACATTAAAGATTTCGAAGAAATATAAATATTCCTCTTTTTTCTCAACCGCTTTAACTGGCGTAGTTACCGAGTCAGTCGATCATCAATTACCACTTGGTAATTTAAAATTACATATAGTTTTCTATGACGTACTTAGTTAGTTTTTGAACACTTTTAACCTTTCAGCCGTTCAATATCTGTATTTATTATTGTATCTTTTACTTTTAGGTAGTATGGGTATTTTAAAATTGACAGACTTTGGATTCGCCAAAGAGACACACTTAAAAGATACTCTTCAGACTCCCTGTTACACACCTTATTATGTTGGTAAGTTTTTCAATTTTTTTGCGCACTATTAATTTTATAATCTTCAAGATTATTTTTTTAATGAAACAAATTCGATTTTACAACAGCCCCTGAAGTTCTTGGACCAGAAAAGTATGACAAAAGTTGCGATATTTGGTCTCTAGGAGTAATTATGTACATACTGTAAGTAATTTTAATGATTAAAAATGTCTGTATAATCAAAATTTGATAGAAAAAATTAACCGTTTGTTTTATTCCAAAGGTTGTGCGGCTTCCCCCCGTTCTACAGCAATCACGGCCTGGCGATATCGCCTGGCATGAAGAAAAGAATTAGATTAGGTCAATACGATTTTCCAGCGCCAGAATGGTCTAACGTCAGTGCGGAGGCGCGCGACCTGATTAAGAGTATGTTATGTACTGACCCCCTTGAAAGACTGCAAATCGATGGAGTTATGAAAAATAAATGGATTGCGGTGAGTAGCCACACATTTATCGCTACCTCACTCCACTCTCTGTTTCTAACAAATCAATTAAACCAACAATCGACCATTTCCAGAAACACACGGAGGTGCCAGCGACGCCTCTGCATACGGGCCGTGTATTGCGCGAGGGCGAGGAGATGTGGCCCGAGGTGCAGGAGGAGATGACGCGCTCGTTGGCAACGATGCGTGTCGACTACGATACTGCCAATCTCAAACAGCTCGATCACACGAACAACCCGCTGTTAAACAAGCGCCGACGCGCCAAGCAGCAGACTAGCAGCCCCTCAGGTCTGCCCACCACAGGTGCACCTGTTAACAGAACTGCCGCCTCCTAGGAAATCGCCAAACTCGCGAGTATGATCGATCAAATGTGCCCGTGATAATCGGGGGCCTATGCTAACTACGCCAAGCTCGCGGCGGGTTACATTCTCGGCACTCCACAATGTCACGGTCAAACGGCGATGCGATCGCGAGTTTTTCTCAGGCACAAATATGACGCGTATGAGAGGTCAAGTTGGATAAACTTCAGTGGAAAACTTGTTCTATTTTTTTTTTAATTACTGTTTGCTTTTATCGACCGTGTATACGAAGTCACTGACATGGAACTCTTCGAGACTATTGCGTATATTTCTCTGAAGGGAACTGTAAATAAATGCGTTTGTTTTCAGTAATGAAGGTTTTACGCAAAGACCGACATTTTTTAATGCTTTGTTTTCTTATTACAATGCATTTATATTGTAACCTGACAATAAATCATGTTTACGAATTTTACCGTGTAAAGTAAGAGGCGATATGCATTGATTAGATTTGTAAAATATAGAATGCTACGATAGAATCAATTATGTTTTAACGAAAATTATATAAAAAATAGAGTTTATACGGCTCTTTTACATCTATATATATATATATAAAAAAAAATACAAACATGTATTTAAAAATTGTTATGAACTTGAGAATTATAGAGAGATTTTGATAATTTACCACAACTCTGTACCGCCATTCTACTTTAGATCGAAAATCTAAGCGCTGGCGACTAAAGTTGTAGACAGCACTGTTATTTTAAAACGTTTTTAATTCATTGTTTTAACGAAAAAGTAAAACGTCCGTTTCTCTTTTGTAGAGAAAACTGCAACACTGAAGTATAAATATAATATATAAACTGTTTTGGTTAAGAAAATCTATTCGTGCGTGGGTGCGTCTTATTTCTCGCGCGTATAACTAGAGCTCGTCTCAAAGACGACCGTACACTACCTTGTAATTTACTGTGTCAACGCATCGCCCGTGACAGAGCCACCAATTGAAGTGTGTTGCACGCAAAGTGCAAGCGCGCGTGTGCCATTCAACGATTCTCGCAGGTTTTGATGCCAAGTCCAGCAATGAGTTAAGTGGCAGGAAGTTAATTGAGGTGGCAAATATATCCGTCTCCATATGATAACTGTAACAACGGGACTTTTTGCCTTTGTACTTTTCTCAATTCCTCTATTGCGCGAGAAAGTTCTGCGCGTATATATATGTATATGCGCACGCTGGGTATAAGTAAGCACACCCGTCCACCGTTTGCCTCAGTCCGGAATTGTTCACACCACCATTGTACTCGTATAGTCTGTCTTAGAGACGTAAATGAGTTGTTCTGTAAATTTAATTTGATCGTCGGATTTTTTCTTTTTTTTTGTCGTCATTGTTTTTAATTGTAAAGACAAATTAATTGTGTTTATATGTTCATGATTTCATAATTGATAGTGAGTTAATCGAGTACTTACGAGCCAATGTAGTATGGTAAGGAAAACCAGTCAATTGAATTTTAGTACTATAGAACGTTTATATTTTCGACTCGAGTTTAATTTCTATAGAAAATAAAAAAGGAGTATATATATGGCACGATAGATAAACATTAATTGTTAAAAATTTCGTATTATATTGTACTGCAAAGTGAAATATTTAAAAAATTGACTATATATGTAATTGGAATCATTATATGTGGCGGATATTTACATTAGAAATATACAGTTTTCTATGAAAATTGTAAAATTCATCTCCATTTTATTTCCTTCTGTAATTTTTCTTCCATTATTATTTATATTTACCAATTTTATTTTGTTGAATGACCACTATAGCTTTCTTTACTAGGGTAGCGGCATTAGAAGTCGGACACTTAATTTCAAATAAATATAAATAAATTTTACAGTAAATAATACAGTAAGTAAAAGGTCGATGTAAAAATGAGAGGTATGGAGAATAGTAATTCATGTAAATATAAATTAAACGCTGAATATTATTATTTTTTATTGGGAGCTTTTTTTGCGAATACAAGTCGAGAATGAGAATTGTCATTTTCTTAGCATAACTTTTAAAATAAGTTAGTACAAGAATCTTATATTTAAAAAGAAAAAAAATTAAATCTGTAGATTTATAAATAGTTTTACTTAATATAGAATAGATGAAATAAACTAACTACTGTGACAAAATTATTAGTTTTTAATTTTTATGATCTTTTTAAACGTGTCCGACTACTAACTCGTAAATTTTGATAAAAATTTTGAAGTTGAACAAAGTAGCTGTATATGATAATAATAATTTTTAAACGTATAAAATTTAATGTCAATTTTACTAGTGTTTATTTGTAATTAGATACAATTATGATTAGTTTTGGTTAATTACATTATAAAGCAAGTGTGTAATTCGTAATTATTTAAGTATTTTTATCTGAATAATGTATTTTAAATTATTAATTATTATTTTCTTTTATTTTAAATGGTAATATTTAGTCCTTTTTATATTTTAAGAAAGATCTCATATATACCAATTTTTTTAACGAGTTAATCAACATGCATTTTTTTTGCATCCATGAGGATGTATTTTTTCTACGTAAAATCATAGTTCACCTACTAACGCAATGTATGTCCGACTATTAGCAAAAGCGTCCAACTACTAATGGAACTGGTATTTTTTAATCTTTACAGTCTGATAATTATTTTAATGTTATAAGGGCAATGTAAACAAAGTAAATTGAAAGATTAATAATTTTTTAAGAGAATGGCTCAGTTATTTTTTAAAAATATTCAATTTATTAATTTAGATTCTACCTATAAGGCAAAATGTATCCTTAAGTGTTCAACCACTAGTGTCACTACCTTTCTGTATTGTTTAAAAATCATTTTTCCAAACGCAGAGGGTTTCTACCATACTCGTGTTCACGACCATAAGCTTTATACCCACACCAATCGAGGGAAAACCCAGCAAATCCTGCAAGTACTGGTGCAAGGAAGACTACCGGCACTTCTGCTGCCCCAACGGTAAAAAAGTCCACGAGATATTCGCTTGGACAATGGAGGCCATGGAGGAGCTATTCGATCTACAGGACTATCCCTGGCTGATCCCTAACTCCTGGGTGCACTATCTTTTGCCCGTAATTTTAAAACGCTCTTCTTTATCCCAATGGTCAATGATAGACGAAAAGTCGCATTCCGGCGGTTGCCCGGCGGTGAGACCGAGCTGTCCGCGAACTTATAAGTGGCTCCAACAGCCCACATCATGCGATCATGACGACGAGTGCTCCGATGCGGAGAAGTGTTGTTACGATATCTGTTTGGAGTACAAGATTTGTAAATCTTCTGTAACGACGGATCGTTAATGTTTGTTTTAGTAAAATCTTCGTATATCATTTCTTGAATCAGAATTTTCATTCATAATCACATTAATTGTCAGTATAAAGTATACGTGTAAAAATGATAATTTAATTTTTCAAAAAATTTTTTCGGAGTAACCATTTGAAAATTAATTTAGTATTATTTCAATATTATATATTTGCGAGGAACTCAAATATATATACATACACAAATATATCAAGCAAATTTGTAATGCATAGGCGGTATACCAATAATATTAGTTTATAGCACTGTGTGATCTAAGCCCGCACTTAGGTCACGCCTATCCGTGACCTAAGTAGTACTTTTTTGCACCGTGCAAAAAAAATATAAAATATAATATAAATATAATATAAATATTATACCATACTATTGTGACCTAAGTAGCACTTTTTTGCACGGCGTGAAGTTAGGTCACATGTATCGTAATGTACTATTCTACAATGTGATTCAAATAAACTTGTATATATTTACATACTTTGAATTTATTTTCTATTTTTCATTTTAATCAATAAACAGAACACATCTTTATACAAAATATAATACCGATGTATTGAAAATTAATTAAATTTTTTAAAATAGCATTGCGAAAATATTGCACATAAATTATGCTTTTCGTTTCGAAAGACGCACAATTACCGATGCACAGTCAGCAGAAAATTTGACCGCTCCGAAAAGGAATCGTGCCGAGCTATAAGTAGCTTGCTCCGAAAAAACCCATCGTCCTCCCTAACAATCATCGCTATACAACACAAGGCGAAAGGATAACACATATTCAGGTGCATGCGGAACAGGCTACGATTAAGATGCGGCGGCGCGTCCGAGCAACAATAGAGTCCTTCCTTCCGGAAGCCGGAAACACCCTCGGATTTCCTAAATTCCTCTATGAGAAAAGGAGCAGCCACGCGCGCACGTGTGTATATATAAATCGGATCGCAGGTTCCGACTCGTTCCCCGGCCGAATCAAGGGAGCGCGTAGCAGCGGAGAACTCCAGAGAGAGAGAGAGAGAGAGCGGAAGAAAAAAGACGAAGAATGGAATGCGAGCGCGAACACGCTCGCACACGCACCGCCGAGGTCGTTCATTCATATATGAATAGCCCCCTCTCTCGCTCGCTCCCCCGAATCCCATTCACTGTTTTCCCATAGTCGCCCCCGCGCGCGCCTTCTATTCCTTCCTTCCTCCTCTACTTCTCCTAACATTCTTTCTTCCTTCCCTTTACCTTCGCCGATCTCTCTCTCTCTCTTTATTATAACACGGCCTATATCATTACCGCGAAAATATGTGTATCAGTCGAGCACGCGCTGCACGACTGTATGAATGAGCCGTGAGCAGGTCGCTGACAGATGTGAGAATTCGCACAACAACCACGAGCAAGAGAGCTGACTACGCGTTTAATGCTTCAGCATTTCATTCAATACCGCTTTCCGGCCGTTCGCCAAATTCAGCGCTTTCGATATGGAAAAAAGAAAATACATATATAGGCACCGAATAATGTCTCTGCGAGGGAGAGAGAGAGAGAGAGAGAGAGAAGGGAGTATATATAACGCGCTTGCACGTATACACACAAAGGCTCGGAAATATGCAGCTGTAAAAAAAGGTATCGGCGAAGAGTTGATTCACACGCGCGCTCGGGCTTTTGCTCTCCTCCGCGTCTCCCCTTCTCGTGTCGCCTTTCCGTACGCGTATATATACATACTCGCTCGCGAGTCCTGAGAAAAATATATTCGGTCTCGAAAACCGGACCGCGCCGCGCTCTCTCTCACTCTCTTATATATATATACACAAGCTCGCGGAGAGTCGCTTCGATTCACGCATTTTTATGCCGGGGCGGAGATGTCTTTCGAAAATTACACACGCACACACTCGCCGTTGTTTTTGTACTTCCTCTCTCGATCTTTATCTTGGGGGGCCCTAATGTTCGCCTCTCCGTAATTAAGCGCGCGTTGTACCAGCTCACGCTCTCACTCGTGATAGTTGAGTTATTCGCCTGGGAGAGTAGTAGTTGACGCGCGGCGACTCGAAAGAGGATTTTAAAAGACACAATAGCTCCAGCGAGAA
>JAPYZO010000081.1:0-38699 GCA_030522905.1 Torymus flavipes | reverse complement strand
TACTCGCATTCGACGATATGAGGTCAAAGATGAGCCTTGCACGAGATTGATCGATTAGTTGCGTAGCCATTCAACTCGGAGCTTGAATGGCCGTGTGGTGTCAGAGTGTATATATAGCGTCCTGGGCATCTAACGTGAATACTCAGCTGAAAATCCGCCATTGATTTCGTCTTCTTTTGTGTGATATGTCAAGTGTTTTCATTGCGTTGTTATTTATTTACTTTGGAACAAGTTCGGGACTGTGAAGACTTATATTATTGCGTCGAGAAATTAAATTCGGCACAAGTATATAATCTGTTTGAGCAAAAAAAAAAAGATATTTGTAAAAGAAACTTTTATCAAAAAATTAGATTGTGAAAATTGAATTATTATCAATTTATAGTTTATATTTAATCTGACGTTATTTACTTTGTGGAGATTTGACAAGAATATTTTTCTCATTTTTCTTTTTTATCATTTCCACTATGAATTCCCATTCTTTCATATTTTCGGCTTCGCACGTAACAACAAAATATATAAGTCTGAGTCATTTCGTGTTATCGGGAAGAATTTAAATACTGTACAAACAAATTATGTACAATGTTCTTTAGAACTTCTTTTGCAGTTACAAGATAAAAATATTGTTATGTTTTAAAGACGTAATAAATTTAATAACTTTATAGATAGAGTAATGATTGTCTAGAAATATACACCATTTGCTAATTTTTAACAATGATTTGGAAGAAAAAAGCACAATAAATCGACTAATTTTTTTTTCTCAAAACTACTAAAAAATTTTAATGTTTCCAACAACTACCATAAAAATTGAAATTTTCGTAACGTAGGAAAGAAATATAGAAATAAAATTTCGATAAAACACTATTATACAGGCGCAAAAGCGTATGTAACGATTTAATTTGCTTACGTCATGCCTACTGAAAAACAGTGATAAGACGTTGTAAATCATACGTGAAGTAATCCTTTTGCGTACAATCGAATTTTTTTTATTGATATCTGTTACCCGTCAAAGTTTAATAAAAATGACGACTTTATCTCGCGCACTTCCACTAACGATATTTTCATGCATCTTGTATACTTTTGAAGAATATACGCATGTTTTCCGATAAACAGCACGTTCCGTGTAAAAAACTTAATTATATATAATACTCTACATGATTCATTACCACAACGAATCTTTCTCTACGACCTCCGCAGCTCGAGATCTACCGGGCGAGTTCGGATGTAAGCTGCCGGACGCTAAGGAACCATCCCCGATGTCGCCGCAAACGAAGCACATGTACCAGCAGAAGCTGACGCTGCAGCGCATCAACTACGAGAACCACCTGCGCGAGTTCTCTCGAATACAGGGCTACCAGAACCATCCAAAGTATCAGGAATACCTCATGAAGTACCGCGAGAATCTGCGCATGCAGCAGAGCCTCGAGCACCAGTACCAAGCGTCCCTGCAACAGCAGCAGCAGGTGCAGCCGCCTCCGCCACCTGCGCCCTCGATACCCCCGATAAATCTGCAGTTCGATCAAAACGGTGTGCTGATCAACTCGAGTCTGATATCCGGGTACAGTCCGAGCATGCAGCCTGGTATGCCCGGTATGCCGAATCCGATGAGTCCGAAGGATCCCAACAATCCCTTCGATGGTGAGTCATTGCCACATGATTTTTTTATAATTATACACGTTAAGCTTGTGAAATAGACGGGGCATTTTTTATATACACTAATTTTAATAAAATACGGAAAGCTTGTTTTAAAATGGATTGTCGGTAAGCATTACAAATAGTTTACCGTCGTTGAAAGTGGCCAAAAGTAACGTAAAAGCCGATAGTAATGCCTAGATGCGAAAAATAATCGATTAATGAATAATTACATTAACAAGGAGTGATTTCAGTCTCCGAGAAACGAATTTTTCCGAGGCTTTAGGAGTTGTTTTCAGCTTCAACAATATTTTCACCACGTACATGTTTGGATAAATATATGTAAGTAGACGATAATAGCTTTAATTTGCCTTTTCACACGTGTCAAAATGTTGATTTGGCTCAAAGTTATGGATCATCAAAGTTATAGATAAAAATATGGATAAAAGCATTTTCAGGACATAAAATAAGTCAAGTTTTTATGCATATTTTTATCGTTGACGTTGATAATTTATAACTTTGAGGTAAGTCAACATTTTGGTATGCGGAAAAAAGCAAATTAAAGATCTTATCATCTACTTTTATTTGTTATTTTCTTAGAAATTTACCGAGTGCAAATATTTACAAAACTACAACAACATGAAATCACAACAATTTTCGTTAGAAAATCGCTTATTTGTATAATATAATATCTCGTATCTTCGAAAAAAGGGTGTATGAGATTAAATTCAGGGAACTCGGATTTATATTTGGGTACCAGAAAACATCTTCCATAGCCTCAGTTAATTCAGTTTCCTGAAGACTATAATCACTTCTCCTAGTTTAAAGTCAAATCTGTCGTAAAATATGCCCTAAAATTGATAAAGTTTACGTAAGCTGTAAGTGAATGGGTAAAGATCACCGAGGGAAGGTGAAGTAATAATTAAAAATTTTTAATATAAATTATAAGTATGACGTAATTATTGACTGATTTTAAAAGTAATAAAAAAAGCAGTAAAAAGAGTCTGCATTGTTATGAATGCATGTTGCTAATTTTATCCCATCGAAACTGTCGACCTATATTCTGTTGAATTAAGAATGATCCCAAGTTTACTTTCCTGGTACGTATTCGAAATAAGTCGAAAGTTGCTTTTCCTGCGTGAATAGTTTTATCACTTTCCTGAGGCACTTCCAAGAATCTCGTCTACGTAAAGGCCGAGTATTCTTCTAACGTTTCTTTTCCTTTATGTTATTTCGATTTTTAGCCAACATTAGTGCAAAACTAAGTATTTTATTTTATTTACTGCTCAGTAAAAGTTACCTGCCAATAGTTGTATAGATTGTCATAATGCATCTCGCTTTTATCATCAACAAAAAAGACTAAAAAAATGCCCAAATTTAAAAAATACTTCCTGTTAACTCAAAAAATAAATTCCATAAGATTTGAAATATTCATTTCTATATACGATTTTTATCTTGTTTTACAAAGTAATAAGCATATCTTCGTAACGAGATTTTCGGCATCTGAACTCGCGTTAATGTATATATACTATATTTTTATTAATTATTACATTTTTAGCTTAAATGCTGTTAAATCTGCACTATAGGATAACGCCAAATAATCACACACATGTTAACCTCTAGTTCCAACAGATTTGCGAGTCCTACCTTCCCTCTATCGAAATCGATCCGTCGGAGCCGCTATCAAGCCCCCACCAAACAATCCTGAGAAAGCCTCGAATCTGTTGTCAGGCAAGGCGATGCAGGCAATGGAGCACGCGATGGCCCAGCAGCAGCAGCAGCAACAGCAACAACAGCACCAACAACAACAGCAGCAGTCAACACATCCGCAGCAGCCGCAGCAGCACGCGATGGATCACCACCAGCACTACCTCCCGGCCGAGTACCATCACCCCCACCACCTCCACCCAGCGCATATGCACCCTCAGCATCACCATCATCCACAGCATCATCACCAGCTGGAGGATGAAGCTGCCGCTGTTGCTGCTGCCGCAGCCGCGAACGAGGCGCAACAGCAGCAGAAGGCCAGCAAGGACTTCGCGGACAAGCCGGATTTGGACGTGAGGCAGTTCCTGGCCAACTGGGATGAGACCGAGGAGGAGGACGGCATGAATGGGAATTTGCAGAATGTAAGTTTTTTTAACTTGACAATAGGAGTAGCGCCGATTTTTTTAAGTACATTCCTTTAGTATATATCGCGAATATATATATATATATATATAGCTTTTGCGCAATTTGTTAATACAATAGTTTCATTTTCGTTGAGCATTTACGCCTCGTCTCTCGCACATTTATCGAAAGGCGTCCGTGACAGTGTCTTAGCAGTAAAATCAAAACTGCAGGAAAAATTTGCGTGCATAAAATATGGCTGAAAGCACAGTGCGTGTAAGCGTTATCTTATTTACATGATGAGACATATGAGACATATTTGTCACGCGATTTGAAATTGGAAAATTTATTGAAAAGTCATATAATAATTGTGCTTTGGAATGTTAACTGTTGAAATTTTGTTAACTATATGAATAATAGCATAAAACTTGCATGAAATATGGAATTGGCAATTTCGATGTGAGCGTATGAGTCATCGTCGACGCGGCAGTGCTGAATTTTTTATTTACCGCCAGTCTCATTTCTTGTCTCTGCAAACGTTTATTAATTAATCTCGCGGTATGTTTTAATTATTAATCTTTTTCACGATGAATATTGTATTAATAAGTTTTTTTGTTACCGAACAAAGAATAGTTCATTTTTAAGTTTAAAAAGTGTGAAACGTTGATAAGCTTGCTAAGAAATTTCCAATTTAATAATCGGTATTATTTGTGAACTCAAAGCTTAATGATCGTCTGTGCGAAAGGTCAGAGTTTTGCAAACTGCTCAACTTATGCTAATAAATTGTGCTGCAAACACATTACGCGAGTGATTACGTAAGATGCATTGACAGAGTTTTATCAAGTATTCGAATCCTATACCATAATACATAATTTCACGGCGAAACTAAAAGAAAAAATTGAATATATGCATTCTTTCAATACCGCAATTCTATTTCGAGCCCGTTATCATTCCACAGCGAACAAATAGAAGCACTATCGAAAGGAAAATATTAAAGCCGACTTCTCGCTACTAACCTACATCCAATCTTACGAAATTCCAATAAAACAACCATATTCAAACCGACATTGAAAAATATGCTAATTAGAAATCCCAAATCAATATCCAGCTTGATGAAATTTGTCATCTTATCTCCGAAAACAAGGCACTCCAGTAGTAGTCATAATAATAAATCCCAATAAAGCCTGTATTTATCCAAGGCTCAACCGTGGACTTGCACGTTCATAAGCCACGCGCACAACAGACCGCTGCGTGCTCTCGGAAAATCGTGAAAGAAAAAAAAAAAAGAAGAATTCGTTTCACAATAACTCTCAATGTAAAGCAACAAACACACGTCGCGTGTGTGCACGCGCCGCTTACAGAGCTACGGGTTTACGTAACTCGCTCTTCCGTTGCTTCTCCGTATAAATCTCGCACCTTCGGTAACCATCGGTATACATTGTTATTCTCTCGGAACCTTTTCTCTCACCCCGGCCGCACCACTTAGCGTCGCGCAAATGACGGGTGCAAACTGCCCGCGACGGAAGTTAATAATTCTTCTGAAACCCCGCGTGAACGCAGGTCATCCTAACGGACAGCACGCCGATCGTCGTGCTGGAGTACGAGAACTTGAATCTGACGGGTGACAACGGCTCTGCGGCAGTGGCCCAGGCGATCTGCGTGCAGCCAGCGCCGGTTGATAAGACCAACAATGAAGTGGCGACCGTCGCTCTTGCCCTGCAGCCGCAGCCCAAACCTCAGCCGGATAAGGAACAGATCGCGAACGTCGAGCCAGTGGTGACGCAGACCGCCGTGCCCGTCGTTGAACAGCAGCAGCCGCCGGTGGTCAATATTATTAGGTGCATAGCGAACGGGGATGAGGTGCCGACGATACACATCGTCGACACGCTCGAAAACGAGGCCGTGGTGAAGAAGATCGAAGGCGCCTTTCACAGCCTCAACTCCGCCGATATCAAGAGTATTGAGGAGCTGGTGAATAAAAGCAGTGCCGCCACGATCGCCAACAAAGAGGAGAGGATATCGCTCTCGTTCCTCAATGCCGCAACGATACTGCAGACGAAGGAGACGGTGGAGAAGGTTGCCGAGGTCGCGGGCACTGGTAACGATGGTATTTGTCTCTTTTTGCACTATTATATCTCTTCATTCTTGGATTGTGGAGTTGCAATGCCAGTTCTCGTATACTTGCGCGTTGTTGAAAAGAATTGTCTTTTTATATGATTTTTATGCATAAAATACACGTTAGCTGTTTTCTTCGAATAATCGTAAATTTGTATACTAATCTATATCTTTTGTGGAATAGTTTTGTTTTTACTACATAAGCACGATTAAGTGTACGAAGAATATTGCTTCACCTTTCGATTTTTCAAGTTTTAACACATTTATTCTACAAAAGATTAAATATTCATTTCTGTATGAAAAATTTATTTGTAAACTTTACTTTTTTCTAAACGTAAAATTTTCTACAAAAATCATAAAATGTACTGTCTATCCCAGCACTATTATGAAAATACTAAATTTTCTTATAAAGGGAGTCAAATTTGCTAATACAATTTTTCTCCGTGTGTAAAAATATTTTTTTCGTATATCAACGAGTGATATGAGTATATCGATAAGATAACAACAAAGCATAAATATAGAAACCATTAAAGCGCACGATTTTAATCTCTCATGATTTTTTTTTCACATCGGGAACAAAGCAGTCTGCATTGTTCCAAATGTCTCGAATATTCAACTGATTCATAATTTTCCCCATGCTAATCTCTTTCTTTAGCTGGCACGTCTAACCAGGGAAGCAGCGAACAACAGCAGCCGACAGTTAGCAGCGACAAAAAGAACAATGATCCCACAACGAACGAGAAAAACGACGCGACGAACGACAACAGCAGCAACAACCTTGCCGCCTTCGTGAGCGAGGACACGCACAACCACGACGACCTGAGCCTGCCCGAGCTGCCCATCTCTGAATGCACGCCAATCTCGACGACCCTCAACACCCCGAATCACTCGGACAACGAGGAATCGTCGGAGCGCGTGCGCGCCATGAGCATGTCGACGAACTCGATGGAGATAATGCCAAGCAGCCCGATCATCAGCTTTGCCCACTCGCCCATCAAGTTCCGCAAGACCTCGACCGGCGACGAGCTGCAGTTCGACTTCCACAACTCCAACGAGGCCTCCAACGCCTCGGCAACCAAGGAGACCGGTACTGGTAGTGGCACTACTGTTGCTGCCGTCGTGACGCAAAGCGTCGCCAAGGAGACGAGCGATAAAGGTGAGCTTTTTCGCCTTTTGTGTATACAAATAGATAGATATATTATATACACACACATGCACACTTGTACATGTCCATCCGGGTGTGAGGCGCTGACGCGCGGAGATAAGAAGCACGAGTGCGCGCTCGCTCGCGGCGTTCTTTCCTATTGTGAAGAAATTATGAAGGGTATTATCGAGGAAGATATACTGTTTATTTTGTCCCGTTTTCCATTCAAGATTAGAGGCTGCCTTTGAACGCGTGTAATCGATTGATTTTTGGCTCACGAATATTTTTCTGTAGTCGATCGTTACAATTTATTTCTTCTTATTATAACTCGTTTATTAAACGATTCATTCGAATTAAATTATACCACCACTGATAAACAACGACTTTATTTTTTTTTCAAGTAAAATATTGAAACAATATTGAGAACACTCGCGAAAACATAAACCTTGCTTTTAATACATGAAACGCCTTTGTATGAAGACAATCGTAAGATTAGTCATATTTATGAAAATATTTTTGAGATTAAAACAGTTATTGAGGAGAAAATATTTATGCTTCTCTAAATAATGATATAGTATTCAATAGTTAAACAATAGTTATCGTTTTAATGAAAAAAATATAACAGTCCTTGACAATAATAATATTTCTGGATGATATTGACATTTCAGATTTATTACTAAAACTCGATAAACGAAAAATCTAAAAAATGAATGTCATAATAATGATATAAATATATTTGCTGTCGCATAATTAAAATAGTACAAAAATAAAATTACCAAAACAAATCTTATTACGCACAAAATAACAGTTTTCTCTCGCGTTTAAAAAGTTAGTTTTTCAAAAAATGTTTCGGTCCCCATTACACTGTCTACACTGAGCCAAAAGAGGTAGTCGACGTCGAGAGTTTCACGATCACGAGTAGCTAAATGTAAGTTTCTTCAACTAAGCAAATATTTGAAAAGAGAATATATTTGCCTCGCCGGTTTTCAGCTGAAAAACGACTGCTATAACTAAAGCAAATATTTAGTTTAAACATTGTCAGTGATAAATCGTCGCATTCATTCCGCCATCATGAACATTTTTTTTTATTTTTAACAAGAATTTACTTCATAATGTGTTGCTATATTAACTAAAGTTTCTATCTTTGTATGCATGAACTGGATAGAAAATGTTCCTGATGTTCGAGAAGACATGCAGGAATAAAGATTTGGTAATGTGCTTTCAAATTTGGTCAAAGACGCAATAAAAAGTTTACTGATTTGAAATGATAAAAAAACCGTTCGAATTTACTTGCGTAAAAAATATTAAATATGAAATAAAATTCGAGTCGAATAACAATAAAAAAGTATTATCTTACCGAATGAGTTATAATATTACTTTGTAATTTTTTTCTCTTTAATTAACCGTATTTTCAAATAAACAAAATAATTTTGTAGTATAATATTTCAATTCAAATGTAAAATTTCATTTACAGATAACGAAGATGCAAAATCCCAGAAGCAGCCCGAAAAAGACACGACTGAGGCAACGATCGGCCAGGCCACGGAATCATGCAGCTCGGTGATCGACACCTCCGTCTTCGCTTTCTCTGAGTTCTCGAACTCGTCAAGTCTGCAGCTGGGCGAGGAACCAAAGATGCCGGCGCCCCCGATGGAAGGCAACTGTCTGACGAAAATCATCAAGGACACGCCGCCGATAACAGACCTGCGGGTCCTCGACTCGGACGACGACCTCGTCGACAAGGTGAATGACATCTGGATGGACATAAACCTGGAGACCAGCCTCGGCGGCAGCAACAGTAATAGCAGTAATAGCGCTAATAAGCTGGTTACGAGCGAGGAGAAACATGTGCAGACGGACAAGCTGACGAAGATACGCAAGACCGGGCTAAGACATTTCCGCAAGAGCAAGGGCGGTATCACTGCCATTACCGAGAAACTCTCCAAAGAGAGCTCAACAACAATGACGACGACAACTGCAGCTACGACCACGGCGACTACGACGACGGCGCCGGTTGTTCCTCGTATTGAGAAGTGTCCGGTTAAAGAAACTGTAAGCGCGATACTGCCTGCGAGCGTAAAATCCGCAGACAAGGAGAGAGAAAGTCGCAGATCTTTGGACTCGTCGTTGAAGGCTGCTTCCTCGGAGAAGCCACGAAAGAGGGCGAGATCCGTGGAATTTGACACGAACAGCAGCCAGGACCAGGAGGAACTCTTGAAAGAGTTCAAGAGCCTTAAGAGAAAGAGAAGCATAGGACACATTCAGGATGAAATCGAGATGCTTAAAACGAGCATTGATGAACTCCGAAACTTGAAGACTAACAATGCTACTAACAATAATAGTGCTAATAATAACAATAATGCTGTGAATACGAGTAACCTCACCAATAGCGACAATAATAGCCCTCCAAGTTCAGATACTAAAGTATGTCCGAACGCCTCGCTGCCTATGTTACCGGATACGAAACCAGCAATTGGCTCAAGACGCAGGTTCTCTTCCATCTTCGATGACCCTTCGGAAATTAGCCTGGAAAATGCATCTGAAGAGGTGTCTAAGAACTGCGTTGACTCGGATATAAAAATCCAACTGTCCGACGTCAATTTACATATCAAGGATAAAAAGGAAACGACAAATGGTGCTCTGTACAATGCCAACAGTTCAAAAGAGGGCTTCAAGATTGAGATAAACGTATCGCGTGTCGAGAGCCAGCGCTTGAATGACAACGAGATTGTCAGCAAGTCCGACCAACAGCTGAACATCTCGCTACCGTCCTCGAGCCCAATGAGCTGTAAGGTAGACTGTCGCACATCCGTAACGATGTCGGATGAGGAGAAAGAGTCTGTGAAGAGCCTAGATAAGCCCGCATTGCCCGCGAAAGATACCGTCGAGGAGGCGCCGCCGGTCAGTGAAAAGAAGAAGGAGAAAAACAAGGAAAAGGACGCTAGAGATAATGTAGAAGAGACCAAACAGGAGGAGGAGGAGGAAGAGGAGAATATACTCGCGTTTGAGAATAAGAACGCCGAGATGGAAGACGACAAGTGCCTTTTTATAGAAAAACCAAATACTGTTAATAATAGTAAAAAAGAAGTAGATTTAGACAATGAGTTACTGAAGAAACTAGAAAAGAGAGAATCAGATATCGAAAATGCCTTAAAAAAACTAAACGAGTGCCGTCGTAATTCGCTCAACGAGTCGAAAGAAGAAAAAGAGCCAAAGAACGATAAGGAGTCTGAGTTTTTCGAAAATCGGAGCTTCGTGGACACACCTGGCTGTTCCAAGGATTTTGATTTCGACAATTTCGATGTAGAGCCGTTCGATGATAAATCCGATGACTACCTCAAAGACTTGCTGTCGACTGACGCCAAGGAACAGCGCCGTGGCAGTGCTAACAGCAAGACCGTTGGCTATCTCAACCCTTTGTTTCACTTGGAAAAATTGGAAAATCTAAACGCAGTGCCAGTGTATACGACAAAAGACGGAAAGATCACGTACAGTCCCAACCCGAATTACACCTACCGGGCATTGATTATCGAGGCCAGACAGAGGGAAGGCCACCTCCTATTCCGTGATTATTACGAGAAAGAAAGCGGTCGAAGAAACAGATATTACAGTACGTCGAAATCGCAAGATTATGATTACGGAAGAAAGTACAGTAAGTCCCATAAGTATAAATACGACCACAATAAAGATAAGTATAGTGAGGATGGCGTGTTAGGTTTTGAGAATTGCATAGCTAACGAGAACCTAGAATTAGTCGATAAGAAAATAGAAGAGGAGATTGACGAGTTAAAGCGTCAATCCGAACGAGAAGAGTGCGAGAAGAGGAAAGAAATCGTGGATGATTACAATGAGAGTGAGAGACACAAAAGTCTAGAAAGCAAGAGGGATAAATTAAATAGGGATAGATCTAAGAACGACGACTTGATAAGTCAAGATACTGCCTATAACGTAGATGAACGAATATCTTCGCCTATTATCTTAAGAAATGAATCTTTGGATAACAATATGCCCTCATTAGATGACAGGTTTGACGAAACGAAAAGAAATCAGTCGCCAGCTAGAGAAACGGACCACAACTTGAAAAATATGAAAAGATGTATTATTGATTTACAAAATTTGAAAGAGGACATTTTGAAAAAGCTGGACGATCAAGTCACACACTGCCAGTCTCGCGTGCAGGAATTCGTATCTCACCGACGTGCCTCAGCGGAACTAAAAGAGAAGGAAGAAAGTAAGGAAGAAGAAGAAGACGAAGAAAAAATCTTTGATAAGAAAGAGGAGAGAATTATCGACGCGAAGCAAATTGATGTTGTAGAAACTTCAAAAGAAGTTACAAACATTGAAAATAATAACTTAAAAGTGGAAAATGATGAATTGAAAAACAAGAATGACAAACAGGTAATGATAGAATCAATTATACTAAAAAATGATATGGATGATGGTGAAAGGCCAATCAAAAGTTTATTTGAAACAGAAAAAGAGAAAACATTTGCTGAGACACAAGTAGTGGAAAATGTAATAAAAGAACCTAGTTTATTAAATACATCGAATAAAACGGATACAAATTTAATAGAATCTAAAATATATTCATCTATTGAACAAATTGAAACAAATGATGAAGTTTTGGAAAAGCCTGCACCTTTGGAATCTGTTGATTCGAAAGAAAATGAAATTTTAAAGTTAGATGAACAAATTGAAATAAGTGAACTATCAAAAAGTAATAAGTCAGAACACGTTGAAAAGGAAATTGCATCGTCACTTCTGTCAAACGAAGAGGTAGTTAAAATTTTAGAACCTAAGGAATCATTTGATAATGTGCCTGAATTGCCGGAAAGTCCGAAACTTACTAAAATAGAAAGTAAATCTCCAAAGCATGTTGCTGAAATATCTGAAAATAGAAGTACGCTGTTGGATACGGCAAAATTAACTGAAATGAAATTCAAGATGTCAGAGCTGGACAGTCTTGTTAACACAGCAGAAAGCGAAAGAAACTTACAAGAACTAACAACTCCAACTCTAACTGAAAATAAATTAGTGGAACCTGCAAAACCAATTGTGGTTGATAATAAATTATTAGAAATTACTAAAACGATAGAGACTAAAGCAAAGACATTAGAGCCTGCACAAACTGTAGAACTTATAGACGAGTTACCACAACTAGAAACGGTGATAGAAACTGAAGTAATAACAGGGGCTACAGAAGTGATAAGTAACGAATTGATGATTCCTGAGATTGTACCAATCGCAGAAACGGAAATAATAATACAAGATTTTAACAAACCAACCGAAATGGAAGAACTACCAGAACCTCCAAAACTGTTCAAAATAAAAGATGCATTCAACATGATACCACCCAACGAAATTCCAATTTCGTTAAATTCATATGAAAAGTCTGAGGACCTTTCAATGAAGGAGGAGCCAATGTTGCAGAAAGAAAATCGAGAAAAATCAAAAAGTCCCGAATATTCGCTGAGGCTTCCATGCTCTATCGACAAGAGTAGCTTTTCGTCAGAACTTTGTGATCAATTTATTAATCAGGAGAAGATATATGCATCCCGTATGGATGCAGCTATGAAAACCGTCCCAAAACTCGTGATACGAAAAAGTGATACAAATCCTAAATTTTTCTCCAAATCAAAGTCCGTCGACGAGGACACGAGGAAAGAACCTTGCGAAAACATAAATATGAAGAGTCCTGTTCATCCGAAAATTCCAAAAATGATCATTCGAAACGCCAGATCTCGACCTGCCACACCGAGTATAGAAGAAATTTCGGAGACGTCGTGTTCCTCGACAACCGACAACGAGCCGAAGTCGCTGAAGGTCAAAATAAAGCTCGACGACAAGGGTGAGCCCATGGGCCAGAGGCAAAACTCGTGTGATGCGACGGAAGCGAAGATTCCGAAGATGAAGATCAAACTGGAAGAGAAGCTGCCGAGGGTCATAGTTGAAAATATCGATCTCAGTGCTATAGAACATCAGAAGACGGTACCAAAGATGAAGATAACCAATGTTAAAGGCTCACAGCCAAAGATAATGGATAAGCAGGTTGCGATGGAGGACGATAAGTCGGATACTAACTCGTCATTCCCGGATGCCGAAAGTCACCGAGTGCGGGAAAAGTCGAGATCGCGTTCAAAGAAAGACTCGCCGGGATACAATTCGTGCTCTGAGTACTCCGAGAGAAAGTCAAGACGTACGAAACGCTCGCCAAAAGAAGAAGTGCCCCTCGACCCGAACCACGAGGACGCACAATTCCTGCTGGAAAACGAGTATAGACAGAGGAACAACAGCAACAGCTGCTGTAGTAGTAGCGTGTCCACTAAAATTCCCAAGGTCATCATCAAGAGGACGTCGCCTAGTGCCGAGTTCAAGTGCGAGCTGAGCAAAGAAGCGATCGTTAATGCGCAACCGCAGGTCGTGTTGCGCAGGTCCTCAGTGCTCGACTGCATGGCCAAGGACCTCAGGCACATGAAGATCATGGTCAAGGCAACGCGCAGCAAAGAAGAGGTCAAGCAGAAGGACAAGACAGAGTCCAACGAACTGCAGTGGGAGAGGTACGAATATTATCCTTGCGTTGAATTAATTTTTTATAATTCAAACTGTATTTTAATAGAGTAAATTTTGCTTGCAAGTAAGTTACAAATGATTGAAGCTTACCTCTGCAGTATTTAGAAGCGCTATAGTTTCTGTGACTAATATTTATGACATGTAAAAAGTATCTAATTATGATAATTGCGTCCTTATACGTATATTGCAGAGATAAACAAATAACATATAAAGAGTTCAATTAGAAGATTGTTTTATATCTAATCATTCTTATGTATAATTAATGCTCTTATGTAAAATATGCGCAATTTTTTAGTTTTTTCTAATTTTTCTATTCTTAATAATTTTTTTATAAATAAAATATTTGACAATTTTTTTTAAATATTCGGATCATTATGAATTTATTTTTGTTGTGCTATAGTGTAATAAAGATTTTTATTAAAAATTTTTCAGGAAGTTTATCAAGAGTTTTAATTTTACTATATTTCTGCTTTAAGGTTTATTTCCGGCTTGAAAAGGCGACGAGAATTGTCAAGATCGAACTCTACCTCAGACCTTAGCTCACCAACGAAAATAAAACGACGACGAACGTCCGACTACACCTCGCACATTGGCAACTTCGACTACTCGGACTCAGAATCGGTTACCCGTTTCGACTTTGCGAATCAGTTGAAAAAGAAACCCGAGGACGAGGAACCGGAAGTCGCGAAACCATCTGTTCGCCGGGCCTCCCTCAATCTGTCTTCGGAGGTGCATTCGTTTAGTACAAGCAAGACCTACTGGAAGTCCCTTGACGAAAATATGAACAGCAAGAGTAAGATGGACTTTGAGAGTAACGATGGTGACGAGAACAACGAGCCAACGTCGACGAATTCGGAAAAGAAACTCGAAACAATCATCGAGGCCAGTGACTCGTTCAGTTCCGAGTTCCTCGCGTTGCAGGACAAAGAGACCACGGATGAGAAGAGCAGCGAGCCAAGGAGCCTGCCTATGCTCGCCGATGACAGCGATCTCCTTGACAAGGACGTCGACGTTCACGAGGAGGAGGTAGACGGCACCATGGACGAATTCGAGACGAACGAGAGCTCGATCATCAAGGTGGACTCGTCGGACGAGAGCCAGACGACCATCGAGTTAATGCCCGCCTCGCCGGATCTCAGCGGTGAGCTCGACGTCGAGCTACAGAAGGAGGACATCGAAGAGGAACGTATATATACCGAAGACGACGTCCCCATGCACTTTGAGTCCGAGCTGGAAGTTGGTGAAAGCGCCGTCGATCCGTTGGAAGTGCCTCTGCCCGGATTGGATACCGAAGCGGACAGAAGTGGCTCGAGCTCGTGTGAGAACAAGCAGATACCTGGCATCTTGATCAACGAGCAACTAGGTATGACCTTCACAATACATTTTCTCTTTTTTCAAGATTCATTTTATTTTTATTTAATATATATAAATACATAAAAGTAAACAACACTTATTGCCATTTTTTAAAATTGATTTTATCATAAACTTTTCGTCGAACGATTATATTCAAATAATAATAAAAAATAAAAATTTAATTTCTAACAGTGATAGAAGGTACTTCGGGCGAAACGTCGCTAAACGAAGAGGTGCACCCAATGATCGTCGATACGGACGTAGTTGACAACCTCTCGTCCGAAAAGTCCGAGAACTCGACTTCCAACTCGTCGAATGAGCAGCCGCTACTGACGCTAGTCGACGAGGCCTCCTCCACGAGTACGACAATCAACAACGAGATCTACGTAAACGGCGAGGTTGTCGTCATCTCGGACAACCTCAATTCGTCGTCTAACTCGCACGAGACTACTACGACAGCTACGACGGAGGAGGAAGATGACAGCTCGAAGCTCAATGGTAGCGCGGCTTGTTCCTCCTCCGACTTGCTGATGATGGAGGTACTGGCCGCCAAGGAAACTCTAAAGAAGTACCTGGGGAATCTGTCCACCGGTAGCGGTGAGGTGGCCAATAATCCTACGCCACCGCGAAGGTCGAAGGCGAAACCAGAGAAACGTCAGAGTACCAGTTTCGAAATGAATAGCCTGGCGAAGTACGGCAAAACGATGTGCAACTCGTCGAGCTTCAGGCACAGGTGCGTTAATGAACTTTTTCCTTGTACGATGTTATTACTAACTTTATTTTTAAACTTATCGTATTTATGTCTTAAAAATGAAAAGAACTTTTAGAAAGGAAAATAATATTTTAAAATATTTTACCGATAACATTAAAAAAGCTTTCATTTATGTTTATAATAATTTGGTATCTCATTTTTCACCTTCACAAAAATGTAGAATTATATACTCATTTAAAAATCTACTGCGTGCTAGTAACATACGAAGTTGAATAAAAGCGAAATATAGGTCAAGGTTATATCTAAATATTGGTGACGCAGTGTGGTGTACAATGTGAAAAATAAATATAATGGACTAAGAATAGGCTGGGTTCTAAAAATTACTTGTGTATTTTTTTATGACTGTAAAGTTCGCGTACTACCGTTGAAATGTAGGAAGTAATTATTTGAATTATTTTTTTAGCCTGCTTCCTCTTATTGTTCTCCAAACGCAATGTAATTTTTGTGTACATTTTCCTCCTAATATTACTGTCATTATAGTAATCAGATCGAAACGACTCAACTCATTACGTTTTAATTATAATTGCAGTTGTAATAGAAATAGTAAAACATTAATAATAGATTTCAAGATGCGAAATACTGATTAAATTAATATATTTTTTTTATGACAAAGCTCAAATGATTCGATTTATAAATAAATAATAATATCAAGTAGCATAAAATATTAATTTTCTTTTATTTTGTAACCATATTTATTTTTAATGCAAAATGATAATATTTTGTTAATACAATTTTCCTGTTTAAACTACAAATTGTGACCTAAAGCTATTACCTTCGTATTTTTAGGGACAAGCGAAGACAGCTGAGCCGCGGCAAAAGCCGAAGCAGGGACAGCCGTACCTCGCGCACGACGACCTCTTCCGCCCGTCAGCACCGCACGGCCTCCGAGCGTCTCAGGACGAGCACTAAGTCCTCGCGGCACAAAACCCCAGAGCCCGAGGACGACAACAACAAAACAAACGGCGAGGTGAAATCGCCAGACAAGTCGCCCTACAAAATCCCTAGGCTAAGCGAATCGCAGCTTGATCCTCTAGCGAGCGCTGTCGAGGAAAATCTGCGGCAATCGCGCCAGCACGAGAACAATAAGGCCGAGGACAGTAGCAAAGCCGGGGCGGAGCGCGACACGTCGCGTACACCGCCGCCGGTGGTGAGCGGCGAGGAGGCCGTGGCGGCAGCGGCCGCAGCCGGCGCGGACCTCGTCGACAAGAGGGTGCTGGACAGCAATGTGATATCGCGATCCGACGAGGCCAATCTCAACGCCAAGGCCAAGGCGCAGCTGCAGCTCGGGCCAGAAATGACTGTGTCAAGTATCGTCAGAGAGCTAGTCTTTCACGATAAGGTAACGTTCAGGCTTCCATATTTTCGGGATTCGTATCGACGATTCGGTGCCACTGCTTTTTTGCTCGTAATGTCACGGACGTCATTCAAGGTAGTGAGGGCCATAAATGTGAGATTGATTGAATTTTTTTCGGGCTTTCTTTTGAACTTGATATCGTGGAAAGTTAATTAACATGAATAGAAATGGTATGTAGGTTCCAGCTTACATTATTTATTAATTTTATCATTATGATAAATTTCATAAATGTATGTCCTACGTGTTTCTTAGAATATTGGAGTATTATAAAACTTGCATAAAATCGATAGGTCGATTGAAGGGTATTTGCATTACCTAGATTATGGCTTCGCTAGTAAAACATAGATAATAAATTGAAAGCATTCGTAGACGTGACACGAAAATCAATAATAATCGACTTTATAAAATACCTGTTCACTAATAATGAAGATGTATGAAAATTAGTTGGAAATATTACTGTACATCGTGAGGGTAATTTTATATTAAAAAAAAATAATAATAATTTTATAATTTTTTTTACTGTTTGTTTATGAGTCAATAAAATGTAGAAGTAAAACTTTGCTGTAGTAACTAGCTATCACTAGAAATAAATAATACATACAGTATTTTAAGCAGCTTCATATCAAAATAAAAACATTAGGCCAAGTACATGATAGAATAATGAGACGTAAGTAGAATCATCGAATACTTTATCTTTGAGATAAAATTTGGACAACCATCAATATCACGAGCGCAAATCACAAAGCTCGTGGGCTACGTTATAAACTTTTCAAATTTTTAAGCTTTAAATTACAATTTTTCACGTCGATTGAGTTACAATATTTATAGTTACAAGTTAAAAAAATTATCTGAAAAAAATTCCACACAGTAAACATGACTTTTGTCACTCCGCGAAATCTTCACCGATATCTCGACTTGCCAAGCGCATTCCCGCGCGAGCGTTATAAATAAACGCATTCAGAGGCAACAGGAAATCCGTGTACATACAATCACATCCGCATACGCAAAGCTTGAAAATTCATGAGCCTATTGAAACGCTAATTTTGTTTCTTTTTTTTTGGTCTTTTTTCTTTTCGTGGGTTGCTCGACCCTCGCAGGCGACGATAAGGCACCGGAAATACTGCATGCTGTGCGAGCGCTGGTTCCCGTCGACGCTGCGCCATCGGCGCCACTTGGCCGGCTATCAGCATCGTCACACCGAGCTGACCCAGCGCAGGGCCATACACATGCTGTTCCTCATCTTCACGGGCAAGCTATGCCCCAAGCTCCTGCCGCCAAACGTCGTGCGAACCGACTGCGAACCCGGCGAGCTCACACCCCTGCAGATCGCCGTGCAGGTAAGTCGAACTATAAAGACAATTGTTATGAAAATTGATAATTCAACTGCCCGGTGCTGTAACAACTCGTTACGCTGCATTTCGCCGCTTGCTTATTTTTTTAATAACTAAAAAACGGTAATAGTTAGAAATATGGTTTATTTGGGGAAAAAGATGCGCTTATAACATTCTCTACAAGAATCCATTGTCAAAATTCAGATTTGTAATATTTGAATAGTAGCTCGGGTGCAATATTATTTATTATTTTTCAAAGTTTTTTTTACATCAGAAGAAAAGAAGTTAATGGTTAGTAAGTAAAGTCAATGATATACAGTAACGTATTCGAAGTATTTTAAACAGCTTTAGTTGGCAAGTTTCGTTTACGAGAACATGTTAATTTTCCGGTGCAGTGACCTTACACGTTTAGGTCGAAAATTTTTTAAGTGGTATAGTTCTAATTAGTATGCGTTATTTTCGTTAACTTTTTAACAAGCAAGTCATTTGAAATATTTTTAAAATGTTTTCCATTTACGCACAAAGTTTACATAAAACATTTGTTCTTAGGATTTCGCAATGGTCTTCGACGGAATGCAACAAAACGCAGGCAAACAGAACGACGAAACTAAAGAGTAAAAGAAGAGACGATGGAAGAATGTAAATGTAGAGGCACTCTAGTTTCTTGAAAGTATTTGCAGTGGTTTTACGCACGAGATGTAAAGAATATTAGAGAAAGAAGAAAAAAAAAGTAAAACTGGTTCTGGATGCAAACCAAAACAGGGTTAAACCAATGTATGCCCGTAAGTCACACGAGTTAGTTCTTTTTAGCCAAAGACATTTTAGAATCAGGAAGGGGTACATTATATACATAGAGAGCGAAATATATATACATATATATAAATACGTTAGATTTTATTCGCGATTTTTTCGTGAGCTCGCAAAGAATCGAGAGGCGTTATCGAATTGTACAAAAAGTAAAAAAAAACTCGTTTTTCGAAGTAAAACGACTCGAGAGAAATGAACCACTGGTTGCAAGAACCAGCATTGTAAAAGAAACAAGTAATTTTTTGTTTATATTGTAAAAGAGACTTATACATATTATACATACATAAAAAATCACAAGATATATATATTTATTATATCCTAATTTCTGGATCTATATTCCACACATTGTCGTACTGTGTAAATACAAATACATAAGCCTTATTTAGTCACTGAGATGTATTTGTATAAAGCAAAGATGAAACGGTAATAGACATATCTCTGTTTTGTAAAGAGTAATATATAGAATCGGTGTCAAATGCGAAAACAATAAATAAATGCTGTAAAGAGGAAAAAGCCTGCGACGATCAAAGCACTTTTGTTTCGAACGGTATGTAAGTCTCGAGTCTCAGAAAATTTATTTGTCTTTATTAAAAAAAAACTGGCAATCAGAAAAAGGCAGTGCCTTATCATGCTTTGTAAAAAAGTGTTCAAAGAGAAAGTAAACATTCATTTTGATCTCGCGTAATTTGTTAAGTATATTTATTATTATAAAGTCCAGCTTACCGAAGAAAGAAGTATAAAAAAGCGCATTTTTAGAAACCCTGCTATTTTAGATAAAGTATTTTGTGATGAATATACATTGAAAATCCTTTATAGCACTGCGTAATTTAAGTCCGCACTTAAGACACGCCTTTCCGTTTGGTAAGTAAGTAGCCCTTTTTGGCCCCGTGTATATCGCACTCGCTAAGCTCATGCGCTAACCTCACGGCGCCAGAAAGGACTACTTAAGACACGGAAAGGCGTGTCAGCGGACTTGAGGCAGGCAGATACTATAAAAAGATGTACGATACACCTGTCTTACATGACACTTTCGGGCACGGCGTAAGCGCCCTCGCTGCATTCGAGCGCTAAACTCGCCGTGCCAGAAAGTGCCACTTACGACACTTGTACTATTGTAGCACTTGCATTGAAAAATCAAAATTTACCTCCTCTTCTTTTCTAATTATCGAAGTTTTTAATGAGAGACGTTTTGATAGAATGTGAAACACCGATACATGTATTTACCGCACGAGTGCCTTAAAGTACACCCAACAGTATTCATTCGATCGCGTTATGCATAAATATAAATGTAAAGTAAAATTTATTTAAAACACGATCATATGAGCGTGCAATGTTTGTGTGTATGAGAGGGTGATAAAAATAAAAATCGAAATATATATATCTATATATAAATATATGGATTTAACGCCAATTTGTGGCTTTTTTGCATATCGATATGCATAACCGATAATAGAAGAAAGTGAAAAAGAATATTATGCGATGATAGCAAAGAAACTGTGTAATCTGTATGTCAAAATGAAGTTCTATATATATTATTGCGGTGCAAATTTTTTTGTAATATGATGCCTTATATTCTCGGTATTCACGAGATGCTAAGGGATACTACGTATACTATATGAAGGTGAAAAAAATCATTGTGTGTTCTATGTGCCTAATATTTGAAGAGTTTTAATATGCTTAACAGATTTATTATAAATAAAAATTTATATATACGCAGATATATATATATATATATTTGAAAAAGATGTTCATATAAATATTGTACATCACATGTGGAAGCAGCGACGAATCGGCGATAATGAAAAATGAATATTAAACATTAAGTAATGTGTATAGAGGCGTCCCTGTACAAATTCGCTTAACTACTCTTGTGGTAATATATCACGTGAGTGCTATTTATTATGCCCTGAAATTGGGGATTCTGTGAGACACAATCGGTTTTTTGAGACGGGAAGAGAATGTAAGCAAGTGATGCAAGAACGGAAAGACTTCAAAGCGAGGAAGAAGTCATAACTTTAGCTTAAGTGCGAAAAAACCACCTTGACTTCCAATACCGTAGAATATAATTATTTCAAATATGTCTCGTCTCTATTCCCTTTTACATTGTTTACTTCTATGGCACTATTGTAAAAAAAAATGGTAAATGATTCGCGCGAATTTGTGCGGCACTACACAATTATACATACCACAAATATTTTACGTATAGTTTCAATTAGTAGTTAGTAAATTTGAGTGAAAGATAATTCATCGGTTTCCTGATTGAATAAAGTATGATTGTTTATTTGTTTATGAAGAGAAAATCGAAAAACTTAGATGAACAGCGCCAGTGAATAGTAATAGGTTTTGTAAAGCATTTTGTATATTACGTACAATTTTTAAAGTCTATTATATAATTATAAAAACGTGATAAAAACTAAAAAGTTTTGTGTAACCACTGACGTTTAACTATTTTGCATAAATTTTAAAGTGAATATCAAACTTACCGATGTCACATCAAAACATTTAATTATTTTAATTATTTTTTTACTTTTCAACAACTTAACAAATTGCAAAACAATATTTATAACTTTTTATGATAAAACTTGTTTATACACCAAAACGCATTTTCAAAATATTTTTTCTTCTGATAGCTTTATGTACTGAATCGTGTTGTATACAAAGTAATTTTAACGATATTGATTTTATACTTTAGTTTAGATTATAAGTATCGATTTATGACTGCATTTAAAACTTTTTTTATACAAATTTTTTGTTTGAATACCACCTCAAATCAGTATTTTACAAAGTAATTTAAAGAATTTACTAACTAACCTTGTTGTAAAATAAGCCATTAAAATAACACAGGGACCACTAACTTCTACTATTCATTGCCGCTGTTTCACCTGGGCTATGAAAAATCAGAGCTGTGAAATCCGAATACATAAAGAATGCTGCATAAAAAAATTAAATAAAAATGGAGTGTTACTATTTAAAAAAAAATGGTGGGAACAATAGGTTTAGAATACACTATTTTCATTTTAGTTAAAACGAAAGAAATCTACGTGTTACCTAAAGTTTGTTAAGTTTTTTCTTTTTGTTATTGAACCTTATATAAGTTAATAATTTAGTTTTTATTACATAGATACATTATGTCATATCTTGGTTGTCAAATATGCAAAAAACTTCAAAGATGAAAGTTTGTTATGTATTGCTGCAGCAGTGTTATTAACTCTTCTTGACTGTTTAAAGTGTAAATAAATCGACACTTGGAAATCTCGGAACTAAGTGCAATATAATTATATCGCTGCTAAGCAAGAATACAAGGACTTTAAAAAAATTGTAATATAAATTATTTTATAATTGTCGAATTAAATTATTGTTGATTGCAGTAATTTACAAGAATATGAAAGAATTGAGAGGGACCTATAGTCAATTCAAATATCAAAATGTTATTTTGTTCGATTTTAGTCAAAATCAAATGATGATAAAAACAGATATACTACTTACGTAGACGATCTCCTGTGCATATTTTTACAATTGTTGTTGTGGTGTAAAATACTTTTTGAAAATTTGTTAAAAGAGCACGAATCACGCATTGTTATGAATTTTGACTTTAGGTCTTTCGTTAATGTTTCACTTTAAGTTATGATTATTATGATTTTTGAATTTTGTTTTTACCATCGTGTTTCGTTTTAGTTTTATTAAACATTTTATTTCCATTACACATGATATTTCGTTATTATTATCTCCAGGAAATAAGTGTCACTGTACATGCGAATTATCTACGATACCTCTGCGAGAAATCCAAATATTAATTCTGCGCGTCGCTCATGTACAATATATACACATATAGATATATATTATGTGTTTACGCCAAGAGGCGATGGTTATAGCACTTTGCTCTAAGTCATGTCTAAGTGAAGAGTCAGAACCATACTGTTATTGAGTCGTCTATCGTTTCCCTTAACTATTAAATGCGAGAAGTCATCCGCCAAACTGTGATTTGCTCTTTGCCAATTGGGAAACCGAGCGAGCGATGCGTCGAATTATTTATATTTTTTGTTTTATTTCATTTATTTCTTTTTTGTTGACTTAAACAGATGAAAGACCTTTAAACCTAGAGTAATGCAAAAATCACGTGAAATGTTTACATTAATGAAACATGGACTATGGCTGAGACTGATTGTGAGAAGTTTATATATACTGTGTGTACTTATATTTGAGCTTATTTATTAAATAGTCTCAAATATTTTTCACGATATATCAGCAACTAATCTTCGAATTTACCAAAAACAAAATCGTAGTCAATGATGAAAATTTTTAAAGAGCCTATAGTCCCTTGTTACGGAGTCAAATTTTGATATGATTGTGAAAATAAAATTGTATTCCAAGGTTTTATCTTCTCTGGTGGAAATATTGCGGGATTAATTCAGAAAATGTCTACGTTTTTTTAAACGATTTTTCAAACAAAATGTGATATACTGTAACAGTAGGTAATATTTTTACAATGGAATGCGACAACGGTACTATCGTTGTCAAAAGAAACACCGCAAATTTTAACGTCTCGAAACTTCTATATTTATAAAGAATTTCACTAATCCTTATCGGTTGCATTTTCCTTAAATGTTCAAGATATTGCAAATTTGAGAAAAATACAGCTCAAGAATAGTGAATTAATTTACTACTGTTTAAGTTTATTTTTATGAAAATATTTCCACTAGTGTAAAATTTTTTAAGACGTTTTTACATTCCCATTTTACATCACCTTAGTTGATAATTTTTCCTTTCGATGATATGTCATGCGCAGGCTTTTTTAATCTTACGAATAATTTTTTTTTTATTTAAAAAAAAGCGACAACCTCTCTTCGCTGAGACGTTGAAAAAAAATCTTATATTGTATATTGTGCGCGTCGCATTTGGGAGTATTTCTATTGAGTCGTAGTATGCCGATATCCGATATTGAATCTGCGTTTCTTTCATCTCCTGGGCTATGTAATAATTATGTCGCTAGTTTTTAAATGTAGTTTCGGTTTTTCAATGCACACGTGGGAAGGTAGACGCACTTGAAACATACTCGTCACCTCTACTACTAGGTTTTTTAAAATGCGGATCGTGTGATGATTTCCTCTATTTTAATTTTATTCCTCGATGATGTTCATCAAGAATAATGCGTTTTGTGCGTGTGATGAAAAAGACTTGTATTTGTTAATGTCGGCTTGTCGCACTATTAAACAGAACATGAAATAAAAAATGGAGTATTTTCATTCCTTTATTTACCTCTCAGCTATTTTCAAATTTAATTTAATTTTATATCTGATTATTATATTTATCTTCTGTTCTTTCTTTATTATTTATATTTTTTTCTACTCTTGTAATTAAATCATTGTAATTTTACATTTTCAAATTTACTTTACTAGTTTATTAATTACTTACAAATTCTAGAAAAAGAAGTGTCTTTACAATGCTTATTTTTATAGTATGCTAAAAGTGTATGCTATTATTAATTTGTGTTAACAAATTCTGAGTTCGAACTAAAAAATCTAAGAGCTCTTTCAAAGTATATTATTAAGCAATACTAATTACGTTCTACCCATTGATTTTTTTCAGTTAATTTATTAGTATTTATTATTCATTTTTTTACAATATTTTCATATTTATTAAAAGATCACGTATACATAAAAAATAAGCAAGTAATTAGCCAGTCAAATATTTCTAAAAGTTGTAAAAAAAACTTATACCTATTTTGACTTAACTGTTTAATAAATTTACGTGATTCTAAATCATCCGTGATTACACTTATTATTCAATAAAATGGTTATAAGTATATAAGTTTCAAAAAGTTCCGCCACCAAAGGTATTAAGTAGCTATATGATAAGTTCACTCTTCACTGAGGTCCCCTATTTCTACTTGCAGCTTCTCTGAAAATCTCAGCTGATTGGTTGTATTTTAAAACTGAACCAATCAGTCGGGAAGTATATAAGTAGTAAAGCACGCTGCTGACCTCATCACACTCATGTGAAAGCCCCTGCAACAGTCGCGCGACGCAACCATTCGCAGTGATTCAGCCATGGATCGCGCGCGCATTCGGCCAGCAGAGCACTACCTATACTTACCTACCTATCCACTTCTACAGTTCTAAGTACAACGAGTAACGACACATCGCAGTGGAGATATAATAATAAGCGCTGATGTGGGTGGATATTTGCCTCTCGACTAGAATCGGGAGAGATGAGGACGTCGTGTCCCACGGGCGCTATCAGATGTGGGAGTGCTAACCGCCGAATGTCCTGAAGAAGAAAAGCCGCGGGTGCTGTCTGAGGACCAGAGAGCGAAAGGACGGGGCTCGCAGAGGAGGATGGCACCGCCGCCGGTCGTCACGGGCATATCCCCGAAGGAGGGACCGCCGGGCACTCGCATCACCATTCGGGGCGAGTTCCTCGGTACCAAGGCCCAGGATCTCGTAGGTTAGTTGCGCCTGTTAACTTCTTCGCCTCTCGGCCTATTTTGCGCTGACCGTTCACTTGTGAATGGTTGAAAAATGCGGGATTCGATAACTGATAATGTGATAAGCTGATAAAACTTAATTTTGGCTTGTTTTTTATGTTGATCCAAGTAATAATCGTGTATGGGTGGTTTTTAACTGTCATTTGTTTTCAGTCTAACTTGCTTAAATGCTGCTTGCCAGTTGAACTTTTTACCACTGAATTTTGTGACACACTTTATCGTTGAATTGTTTCCTGTAATCATTATACAGTTTGTAGAAGTAACGAAGCTTATATTTTCAGTTAGTTGTTATTTCGTTACTCAAATTTATTAATGAATTGAATAGATTGATTATCTTTGTATAAAAATACTTATGTAACTTTTTAGAAATTGTGTATTTATATTGAACATTACATTTTTAGATATTATTCGAATATCATTAGATATTATATTACCTTTTTACAAAATGATTATCATTTCAGGTCTTACAATATGTGGTTGCGATTGTCTATTATCTGCTGAATGGAAATCTCCAAACAAAATCATTGCAAGATCAGGACCATGTAAGGGTAGAGGTGATATTATAGTGACCACCCATAATGGTGGTCAGGGTACTTCGACAGTTCAATTCAGAGGGTACCACGAAACTATTGGTCCTATGAAAGAATCCGCAGTATGGGTTGAAGAGGCACCAGTACAAAGTTTTGTTTGGGGTAGGCGAGCCCTGTCACCAACAAACTATGTCCAAGAGGACCCTTTAGGTCTTAGTGTAGAAGGAAATGAGTGAGTTATTACTTTTCATGCAGACTTATTGGTAGAATATTTAAGTTAAAATAATGAAAAATACAACAATAAGTATGCAACTGTAAAAATAATACGATTTAAAATGAATAACCTTAAATTGTAATATGGAATATATTAAATATTTATCTTCAATTTTCAGAAAAAAGTTTCCTGAGGATGAACTAGTAGAGCTTTTTGGTGAGGCAAGTAGTGAATTAACTAATGAAAAGTTTCATCCAGGCATGTTCCTATTACAACATCATCATGCAACTTCATTAGACGACCTTAAAGCAGGTTTAGCTTATTTGAGGCGCAAAGTGAATTCTCAAAAAGAAGGTCAACTTTCATTCCTAAAGGTATATTTCTCAATTTTTTAAAATTTCAATTAATTATTTATTGGTTTACTTTATTGTACTGTTTAAAACTTTTTAGGCTAATGTTGGATCCGTAATGGAACAACTTGAAACTCTTATGGTTTTGAAAGATCAGTTTGAAGCTGATGTAGAAAAATATGGTTCTAATCCTATGGAAAAATTGGAGAGTGCTATCAAAGAATCCATGACAGAAGCTAATAAATTATTCGACGACGTTTTAGCTAGGAGAGATAGAGCGGATGCAACAAGAAATGCATTATCAGTTATGCAAAGATATAAATTCTTATTTTGTATGCCTGTTAATATAGAAAGAAATATTAAAAATGGAAATTACGATCTTGTAATCAATGATTATGCGCGTGTAAAAAATTTGTTTAAGAACACTGAAGTAGAAGTGTTCAAGAAAGTTCTAAGAGAGATAGAATATAGAATAGAAACTCTGAGAGAAGTCTTGAGAAAGAAATTAGAAGAAGTGCCATTCACATTAGAAGAACAGAAAAAGATTATAAGGAATCTTATCAATCTTGAAGCTGAAGGTGATCCAGCTTGGGATGCAATAGGTATTATAATAATTATTAATACTATTTCTATGTTGCAGAATTATTATTTTTATTTCATAAAACCAATTTAAAATTTTACTATGTTCATTTCAGTTTCTCATGGAAATTATTTAGAAAAAAGTATAAAAACCTGCACAAATGAGTACCTGGAACCTGAAAATAGGGAGGATGATTATAGAGGAGGTTTGATGATAAAATCTAATGTATCAACTCCCATGTCTATAAAACAATTTAAGTTGACCAAAAATGAAGAAAATAATGCACCAGCTAGGGTTCAATGCATCGAAGCACTGTGTGACATTGTCATGGAACAGTTGCCAGATCTTTGGAGATTGGGTCAAAGTTATTTTACAGGACAATTACATGTTGCTGTTGATATAGAAAAACAAGGACCGTTTAAAGTAAGTACTAGTAAAAGTAAATTTTAATTTAAATATTATAGACTAAACTAAAATAAAATATAAAATTTTAAGAATTTGGTGCTATCAAGTATTCAACATGCTGTGGATGCTATGAAAACTGCTTGCGATTCCAGTTTAGAGGCTCCGTTACTTCTACAAAATCTCAGGTGTATTAGACATATGTATGCATCACTCATTCATTTAGACTTACCCAGTGATGCATTAGATATATTTGGAAAGTTCATATTTGACTTGAGGTAATAATAATAAATAAAAAATAAAATTCAGTATTGCAATATTAACAAGTCTCTAAATAACTTATTTACAAACGTTTTCATTTCTAGATTACAATGTTTGACAGCACTATTTAAACAGACTGCAGATAATATTATATTATTGAATCGTAAAGAGAATTGGCAAATTGAATATTTAAATGAAGATGGAGGTGTTACAAATTTGGTATGTTAACCTTATTTTTATTTATATAAATATTATTTACGCAATATTTTTAACTACACAATAAAATTTTTAGTTTTCAATTCGAATGTTAACATTTATACAAATAAGATTTTTTGATGGATGAATCTGTTTTTCGGAAAATTTTCTATTTATGTGCATTAATTTATATATTTTTTTTTAATGAAAATTAGCCATCTCTCTTTGAACAAATGGTTATGGAAGTATCAAAACTCACTCGGGAGACAGCGGTGACATGCGGTCCGAGAGAAGCGCCGCTTTTTGCAGACTTGAGTCAACAAACAATTTACCATAACGCAATAAAGTCATTATTTTCTGCGTTTGCACGCTGTCTTCAACAGTTAGCCTTTAGTGGTAGCGAAGACACCATCGACGACGAAATCACGACGGTGTCACAACTTACTGGTTCTCCCGCTGCTTATAGAATCAGGGATAGTAAAATTCATGGTCCGGTAAGGTCAAATTTTCGTTGTTCTCTAGTTCGGATAAATATATTATTATTATTATAGTTATAAATTTTAATTTTCCATACTTATTATATTACAGACTTGGGAACAGTGCCTGTTAATTTCCTTGAGTAACATAAGATATACCCTAAAAGTAGTGCTACCGCGTATCGAAGAAAATCTTAAAATCCAAGGATACCCGGATTTATCTACTGCCATTGGCTATAAGTCTGACTGGACTCAGTTAGAGACTTTGGACACCGCAGTATTAGAAGCTTATTTAGAACGACGTTGTGATCCTCTTGTTGGAACGATAGAACCCAGCATGTACGTAGGAAATTTGGATTGGACTTCAGATTTCCAACCAAATCACATAAAGCCATATGCTCAGGAAATCATAGCTAATCTAATAGCTGTCCATGCGGAGGTAAAATTTCAATATGAAATTCGATATGTTATCATGTTAATTTTAGTTTTTTTTAATCATATGTATTAAATTTTAAACTATTTTTAGGTTCGCCGAGTTTCTCCGCAATTACTTTATCGAGTGATTTCTCATATTGTTGAAACCATTGCTGAAGAACTGGCGCGTCTCATGACGTGTGTCAATTCTCGATTTAGTTCTAATGGTATTATACAAGCCAGAGCGGACATTTTAGTATTGTGGAAAACATTAGAAAGCTATTGTTCACCGAAAGCAAAGTAAGTAGATTTTAAAATTAAAATAAGTTTTTCATTTCGGGCTATATGAGATAACCCTCTCTCACCGACGATTACAGGGAAGAGTTTTTCTTACTTAATTTTGAATTTTGAGAAATAATCTCTTTAACACGTTATACTAAGTTCGTTACTGAGTAAGTATAGGGTATCAAAGCGATATTTTCTCAAATTTCAAAAATGTATGAAAAAAGTGACTAGAAAGAACGAGTCCTTGCAGTCGTTGGTGACGGATGGATAATGTACACACGCAAATATAGTCTTACATAAATATTCGTTTATTCATTTGGAATTAATAAATATTTAGTTGTAACAATAAATAAGTCTATTACATTAAATTACTTTCTACTTAAAAATTATTTTTTTTTTACATTTCACATTTACAATCTGAAAATACATTTAAATATCTTCTTTGCAGAAATTTCTTTGATGAAGCTTTGAAGGCCATACCACAGCCACTTAGCAAGGGAGATGCTGAGAGGATTGAAATACTCTTAACCAAAGTTCAATCGCGGATGCGACTACAGCTGTCTTGTCTTATAAATCATGTAAATAACGATATGGATTCGGGGGAAATAGGTTCTAATAACATAACGACTGTATAGTTTACAAAACTTATTTAAATTTCTTCTGCTAATTTTGCTTTTGCAAGGTTTAGTAGAAAAAGGCAATATATTCTAGTTATCTTGAATTTATATACAAAAGATAATTTTGTTTTATACTATTGTAGAAAAAGAAAACTACCGAAATTATCGACAGTAAGGTTTCGCTGAAACGCTGATTTGTTTCACCTCTTTAAAAAAATATATATAAATATTTATTTTATCATAATAAAAATTTTACTTTTTATACATAATCGTACGTGATGTCGCTTATTATTAACAATGATCTGAACCTAACGTGCGTTCCCTAACAAGTTCTATAGTGCCTGTGTTTCCATTCAACGTAACTGTGTCACCTAAAACGCAAATAATGACATTTCTCCATTATAGTTTTGCAATTTCAAACGTCACTAGCTGTTATTTTTCCAAACATTTAAAGAAAATTATTATACTCACCGGTTTTGAACAAACTTGTCGCGTTCTCTGCGTTCACGATACTGGGCAGCCCGTACTCTCTTGCGATGACAGCCCCATGGCTTATCAGACCGCCGATCTCTGTAGCGAGGCCACCAAGCAGGGGAAAGTATGGACTCCAGCCGATGTCCGTCGCGCAAGTTATCAGAATGTCCCCGGGTTGTATCGCTTTGGCGTCTTCCAGTGTCAAAGCAACGCAAACACGTCCCGTCATTACGCCGTTGCACACCGGCGTGCCTTGTATTCTTGGGCCGCCCACCGCTTGCTTTGTCTTCTTTGGGAACTGGAAGTAATTGAATCGTGTGGTTACAAGATGTAGTTGCAGAATTCTAAAATACTCTATATCGCTTTCGTTTACAATCCCTGGTGGAAATGGAAAATCTATTTTCTATATAAATGTAAAAAAAGTGTATATAAATCTAAATGAATGTATCTAAATGTCGCAATTGAAACATTTTTTACACTTATATACATTTATATACATCTTTTTACATTTTCTTGAATTTGTGCTACCTATATGACTTAATTTAAAAGTTGTTCGAAAATGTATATAAATATAAAAAAAAATGTATTTACATTTATTAAATTCCATCATTTATGACATCGAAATTCCATCATTTATTACATTGTGTAGGGCAACTATCTCCTAATAAGACGTAATTCGATATATTTATTTTGGTAATATAGAATTAACCGTGGTCTGTTGGTAAAACAAAGTACATGAATACAAGACCCCCTTAAAAAATCTCGAAATTTATACAATCAATATAGCTTGTTGAGTCAATCATCGATTCGCACAGTTCTGACACTTCACGCCCTCTCACCTCTATCGGCTGCGGAAATCCGAAATTGACCTCCTGATACCGATACTGCTGCAACCTCGACCTGATCTTCCGTCGCTTCGCGGCTTTCCTCACCAAACTCGGACACGGTCTAGCCAGCAGCTCTCCCAGCTCCGCGTGGGTGAGGAAAAAAGCGAGCTCGTCGTCGGGCAGTCGGCCCTCGCGCCTCAACAACAGAGCGAGTCTCCGGTAGGCCAGCCGCATCTTGTGCACCATCTCGATGATGAGGGCCTTGGTCTGTTCGCGGCGCTCCACTGCTCGCCTGGTCCCTGGCAGCAAAAGGCGCAGGATCCAGCGAGCGAGACGGTTGCGCGGAGTCTTCAGTAGCGCTATGGTTTCACCCGGAGTCAGGACTTCGTTTGGCCTACTGCTCTTGTCGTTAATGGCTACCATGGACTGTAAGGAGAATAAGGGTGGGTTATAGATGTGAGATGTGACTCTGGATAGTGATTGAAGATGTTTAAACAGTTAGGTAGCTGCGGATAGAATCTTTTGATGAATAGCTCACTTGAATGATAGCGAGGAACTTCTCAGGCCTCATGCTCCACGTTTCTGTGATTAGTTCGAATTCCTCAAAGCCCCGATGGCCATGTGTCTGCACAAATTCCCGCACTTGCTCGTGCGCCTTGGGACAGTGCAATTGCAGCCAGTTCATCGCCTCGGACGATTCGACGAGTTTGAACTCGTCGGCCAGACCACTTTCCTGGATCGTCCGTGTTATCTCTCTCAGCGCTATGGGCACTTGCGCGCTACTCAATAACATTTACTAGTAAATTCATTATATATACAACTACATAATAATATGATGATCAAACTGTATACCTGATAACATCGCTGCACGAGGTCAGCAGCAAGGCGATATCGGAATAATGCTCGGTCGTGAACTCGTTGCTGCCCTTGGCCAATACCGACATCACCACGACCTGTTGGAATACGCTGCACCTGCTCGTGTGCGTGTGCGCCCAGGTTGTCCTCGTGAAGTCATCGACCAAATCGTCCAGAGCCCGATAAATCTGCACGGCATCGAGTGCCTCAAGGTCGCGGACGATGGGCTCCGAGCGCCGGTAGCGCTGAACTATGCGCTCGGCGTAATGCAGCATCGCCGCGTTGCGCCAGAGATCGAGCAACATGTTGCCGGTGAAGCGCAGACGTTCCCCGAGGCTTTTTTGCACGCCGTTGCGTTTTTTCGCCAGCTCGTGAAGCTCCGGCGTGAGGATGGAGCGCCCGCAGACGCCGATCTCGAACACGCGGTTTGAGATCGTGATTTTTTCCTCGACGAAGCGAAGCATCAACTGCGTGACAAGTGAAGAGACAAATATATATAATATACTTGAAAATTTTCTAATTCAAGGGTGGAAAACAAATCTATTCAACAGCGTTTGCAATATAGTTCACAACTTTGAACAAGATATAGATTTATAAAAGTTCCTTACGCTCATATAGTTGAGAGTGCATCTCGAATTGACAATGAACATGTTATTCGCATAGGTATCCAATGCTGGCTTCCTTGTAACGTTCATTTCTGTGCAGACTTTTAACGCACGTATGACGCTGCTGCAAGTCAACGGCGTAATAACCATTGGCAAAACTTCACCGACGTTGGCGAACGTGAGGATGTCGCTGCCACACGGCACGCCGGATCCTGGTTTAAAAAATTCATCATTTCTTTTTTTTTTTAGAAAAAAAATTTTAATCTATTGAATTAACTTTCTAAAATTTAAAGTTAAATTAACGAAGACTTCAAATTTCAATGAATATTAATTTTGTTTAAAAAGATTTTTTTTTGCAAGAGATTCTTATGGAAAAAGTTGATGGCATTGCCTTACCCAACTCGTGGGTCAGCTCAAAGTCCGTCCAGGCGTCGAGGGCCGTGACTGGCCGACACTGTAGGAGATGGACGTGACCGTCGAGCACTGCCCACTCGATGTCCCTCGGCGCTCCGTAAAATTCGTCCAGCTTTACGCCGATCTCCGCGAGTTTCAGCGCCGTATCTGTGCTTATCGACAGCGTGGAAGATTCACGGGATGTCAGCTCGGAGGCGCGCGTGCCGCCGCTGGATTTGCTATCCATTATGATACTTTGCTTTTTGTTGCCGATTTCCGACGACTTCACTGCCAGCGAATTGCCACGGATTCGCTCTACGATTATGGTATCCGGGTTGACGAGGGCGGATACTACGGACTGCGTGTATCGGGGTTAATTATGGAAATAGAAAGTCTCTCTGTCCTTAACTCGTGAAAATATTATACATGAAAATAAATAATTCATTGTTAATTTAAAAGAATAAATAAATACAGTGTTTTAATGAATATATGGGAAAAGAGCAAATAAAATAATAACATTAATAAAATGTTCTAATAAAATTTTATTAGCACTTTTTCTATATTTATTAAAACACTATATTCATTTATTCTTTTAAGTTAATAATAAATTATTTATTATCCTCATTAAAATTACTGATGAGCTCATTTCAGATCGTGTTGATGAAAAATTGATTTTTCGTAAATCAATTACTCATAAGCTAATGTAAAATATTATAAAATATAATGCAATATAAAATAGGCACGAGTTCTGTTCAACCGTTCTAGAATTATGTTATATAATATCTAAAACAGTTACTGCTTTTATAATTGAAGAGCGTTTAGCAATGACAACTCATCTAACGTAGCAATTAGGCAAAGACGCGATAGAACGATTATATAAAACTTTGCAAATCATCCTACAGACACGTACCTCACCTAAACCGTAGTTCGAGGTAATTAAGATTTCTTTTGGATTCCCGGTTATTGGATGTCGGCTGAACATGACGCCGGCCGCCTCGGCATTAACCATTTGTTGAATGCAGACGCCCATTGACGCTCTTATCGGTAGTCCGTGTTGTCTCCTAAAAATTTATTAAACAATCCTTATCGTTGAAAATATTCAATTGTTCATGCAGATACATGAAAAGGAATGCCAAAAATATATATAATCACCTGTACTCGACACTCTGATAAGTGTAAAGGCTGGCCCAACAGTGGGCTACGAGCTTCACCACTTCGTTCGAAATCTTGATACCCAGATACGTCGAGTTCTGCCCTGCAGCTGACGTGTCCTCGCTATCTTCGCCGATTGCACTCGATCGAATGGCATAATAACTATTTTCGCCATCGTCGGCTTCTAATTCTTTGAGAGCTTGCAATATTTTAACTTCCACTATATGGTAAACTGGAGTGTTTTTCATTAGCGTCACTATTCTTTAAAAGTATAAAAATATAATAATTAAAATAACTGTTATATAGAAGTAGAATGAGTCTTTTTCCAAGTGTTCTAGACCATTCAAAATTTGAGTAATTTTAAATATTTTTGTATTAAAATTCCTGTAATTATAAATCTTTTGACTTTGACTTACTTTTCAGCATGTTCCTTTAGAGCATCAATTTGCCCATCGCTGCACGCTTGTAGTAATTCATTGATGGCCGCTGATATATTAGGATGATGTTTAATCTGCGATTCCAATGCGTGGGCAGTAATGCAAAATCCTTTTGGCACTGTGAACTGTATTATGAATTATTAATGATTTATTCCTTTATCAAAGACAATATCTATTATTGATTGCATTAATTATGCATCAAATAAAAATACCTTGTCTGTTTCAATCGAAGAAAGCGCAGCGAGCGATGCTCCTTTACCACCCACAAGATTTTCATTTTGACATCTTTTGTCTCGAAACGAAAGGGTGTGGATTTGTGCGTTACAATTAGCTTCTTTTGGCTTAATATACCTTCTTATAGGCGACAACTTCATAGGACAATCGCCATAATGTGGCTGCCATATCTGTATTAGTCCAACGCCTAAAAGGTCAATCAAGTCTAAATAAATAATTGGTCCAATAATCTCTGACTAAAATTTTAGGATCATCTTTTCTGTTTCCTAAAGAATAAATGATTTTTTTAATTTAACCAATACCTGTCACATCGTTTACTCTCATCTCGACTTTGTGAAATGCATATTGAGAATCCCATGGATAACCACCACGAACGATTATCTGCGTCTTTCTACATAGTCTTATGAAAGCATCGTATTTTTTCTTTCCAGCTGCAACGAGTACAAAAAAATAATTTAATAATGTTATCATTCGAATAATAATTACATGTAGCAAATGATATTACAAGCGTTATAATGGATATGCAAAAACCTGTAAATTCAAAATTAAATTCACTGCATCCATTTTCGTATCTATCAATGAATTTGGCGACATTTAAACTTAAAGATTTCATTGGAAACAAATTTTCGTTAGGATCCTTTACGTGCCCTATTTGAATACTGAAAGATTTTGTAGAGAAAAAATTAATTACTGCCTCGTTTTTCAATGCAGATTGTCTTTTATAGGAGTTAATTATTAAGAAGATATATGTAAGGGAGAGTTGCATTGCTCATAGCGCTCGCATAAAGCTGTTCTTACTTGTTAATACCATCCTTAACATTAGCTACGTTAACGTAGAAAGAAACTCCAATATCATCGACTCCCGTAAAGCAAACGCTCCTGTCGAAATGAGCCGCGTCGCATCTACCCCAGCAGCACTGTCTCATACCACGCAAGTAAAGATCTACGCTCGTCGAGTTCTCGAACGTCACTTGCCCTATCATAGACCCGTACTGATGAAATTCCACAATGTCGAGGCTGACAAAAATAAAAGGTTTCTTTATTCACGTTTTGTTCTTCTTCAGAATTTCCTCATTCGATGTAAAACGAAGTATTTATACCTGGACGGATGTCCCCCAAGTGTTTTAGCCTGAAGTTCTGAGCTCCAAAATTCATCGCGCGGATAAGGCCGCGAGCACGCTATGAAACTGTAAGCATTAAAAAAATGCTCTCAGATCAGTTATAAAATGAAAATATAATTGGATTCTAATTGACTGAGCGCGGAAACTTACATGCAATTAAATCGTACGTGCTCGACGTCGTCGTCCATGTTGTAATTCACGTCAGCATGGTTTCTCCGCCTGAGGAGCCCGTTGAAAGTAATGCGCACCCGTTTGGCGCGCTCCGCAACGATTATTTTCAAACCTGCCGCGGACCAGCACGAGTTCCCGGCCTCGCTGATCGCTATGTTTGGATGATCTGAAATTCGTGATAGGTGGTAAGCGATTTTTCTTCGTGTGGATATTGCAATTTCATTGAGAATCATGAAGATACTGTTACGGTTGGCATGCGAGTTTCATCCAATCTAAGTAATTTTTTTCTACCTCTTATTCAAATGTGCAAATATGTTATGAATTTCTTACCAGGTAATTCGTATGTTCGCCCATCTTCGAATGTCAAAAAGAATGTTAATTCGGTGTACTTGTCCTTTCGGCGATTGATTTTTATAAAAACAAAGTTATTATTTTGATCTGTGCCATAGTAGCATAAGACGTTAGAATCCTATAATAAATTAATTATTATTATTAATTTAGGATAATTCTTAATAAGGCAATCTCGATTTGTCAATCTTTTAACAATATAAAATTCGTTTCATTCTTACATGTATCTTTTCATGAACTCCATCAATTAAGTCATCCATGGCAGTAACCGAATCACTTGAGGCGTCACCTTGACTCTTCTTTCTTCGTGAAATCCAAGTCTCAGTCAATTGTCGTTTCAACTTGACCAGCCAGCCTGAACAGCGTAAATTGCACTTTATCAGTAAATTGTCATGGAACTCCTTTCTTGTATAACATGCGGGTATGTTTATGATTTTTTTATATTTAATACTTTTTTATTTCCTAATCATAAATTTCTCATTTTTAAAAAAGTTTAAGAAAAATTCAATTCAGTAGACTAATACAATAATAAAAAATAAGATCTTCTAAACTACTTCTCGTGCTATATCCAGAAAACTTCAATCTTTACCGCATAAAAGTTGAAGGCAGACTGTAGTGTTTTTGTACATTCAGAATTACCGGAAGACTAAAAAATGAACGAAAATCGTTTTTTAATTATTCTGAAGATAATAATAGATCGTTACAAAAATGATTAATGGGGTCCTCTAAAAAAATACATTATTCTGCATCATTATTAATTATAAAAATTCATTCGTACTTATAGCTTCCTCAAATTTTTATTGTATTGCTACAGAACAATCCACTGATTTGATGATTATTTTTTTGCGACATAATGCAAGAGGTACAGAATTGTTTCTGAAAAAAATCGATTTTCTACGATTTTTTGTAATATCAGATATTTACCGAACATCACTTTTTTATGTATCACTCAATAATTAGTATAGAAAATTGCTATAAAATGTAAGAAAATCAAATTTAACAAAAAAGTATTATATTTCCCAAATAAGAAAATGAGTAACTAAATGTAATACATTTTGATTTACTATGACAAAGCTTCTTTTGGAAGGAAGCAAAATAATAATATCTTGCAACGTAATTTACCTAATCACTGTTTATGTCTTAAAATTTTAATCATGAGAGAAATACTGGGCATACCATTCGGAACATTTGTATTAAATTATGAAGCGTTTCGAAATGTGTAACCGTTGTTTTCCGCAATGTGTTTCAATGGTCATGAAAATAGACCAAATCTAAATATTTTTAGACCCAAATAAGTACCTATAATATTCAATAAGTATATAAAGCTTGTTTTCAACGGTTCCCAAAACTCATATACTTATATCATCGAACGCATAATTTTGAAGTGTTTTCGAATGTCGTGTCGCGGTTTCCGCATTTCGGAATACGCCCTAAAAATAAATATTGTTGCTGTTTATTTTGTTACATAACCGTGCGTAAAAAGTATTTTTTGGCCAATATATTGCCCAGATTGTGGCTCCGGCACTTGAGCCGAATTTTAGCCACACGAAGAATTCTATATAATTCCCATATTATAGTCCCATATATGATTTTCGTGAGAGTAATAGCTTAATAATATATGTTAATATTGTGAATATAATTATTTTATTTCTCTTAAGAAAATAATATAGGGCTAATGTGTGTTTATGTGTGATACTGGCCCGAATTCGGCTCAGGCGTCGGAGCCTCATGTAGGTGTTACCAAAGCTTTCCTAACACTGTGGGCAATATATTACCCACAAAATTTCTTTTACACGGAAGTTAAAATGAAAAATCATATGTTATAATTTGAGAAACAATATAATATAAAAAAAAAAAAAAATTTTTTTAAAGAAACTTGAATATTGTTAAAGAAGATATCGCCAATTGAAAAAAACATCAACAAAACCAATAAATCTTTTTCAATTTTCATCCGATTTTAATTTGTCAGGTTTCATTACAATGAAACAAGAAAATAAATTCCTTGTTCAATTTCAGGAGGAGGTAGCGATATCAAATTTGGAATATTTTCAAAATCTGCAAAGTCATAAGCAATTTATTGTTTATAGATT
>JAPYZO010000080.1:0-67439 GCA_030522905.1 Torymus flavipes | reverse complement strand
ATAAGCAGAATTTTTATTTTTAAATGAAACCATACTTTCTAAATATTTAAGAAGGAATAGCCTAAAAAAAGGTAAGATTTTTGGAAAAGAGTTTTTTTTTCTAATGACTAGTCAAAAGATGAAAATTGTCTACAGTATGGCACAGTCGACTACGGCATAAAGATGATGTTCTTGCGGGACATCTGGAGACGATAGGTTTGACACGTCCAGTATGGGTGGACGCACGGCGTACTTATACTTAAAAATTCAAGTAAAAATTTCTTTATTAGCAATAATTATAATTTTTACTTATAAAGATAGTATATATACATTGTAACAATGCCAAAAGTGTGAGTGTTTATATATGAACTTCTTCTTTACTGATCCTTACTTTAATTCTTATTTTTATAAAATTCAAGTATGAAAAATAGTATTCGCACCACAGGAGTAAAATATGTACCGTCCAAGTTTTTTCCTTCCTACCTATACGTGCGTAATATAATATTACTATGTTTTATGCTATGTTTATTGAAATCAAAATTCTAACTACAAATTAATACATCCTGAATTTTAACTGAACTAGAGATTTGAATAGCGCGCGTTGCGCGCCTTAACCTAGATAACGTTTCGACTTTCTGACTTAGACACATGCGCACTACATGAGCCAATTACATCAACGTTTATTTTAGCTTCACAACATCCGGTCATGACTTTTTTTATATAGGGAATTTCGTAACAATTGTAACAATCTCTAAGTACTATATATTCGAACGCAACATTTTGACCGCTCGCAAACCACCGGGTGATGGCAGCACAAACTTGTCTCAATGCCAGTAAGACTGCCAAGTGACGACTATAAATTCGACTTCGAGCCTAATGGTTGAGAGGAACTGAGCATGCGCAATAATGACGGAACTGAAACTAGAAGTAGAAACACTGTGAGTTTGGAATTGGGATCATAGGAATTAAGAGTCGTTCGGGGTGTGACTCCAATAGCGTCACTATGTTTTGTGTGCTAGGTCGCGTATCGACCAATCCTATAGGTTGATGCGAGTGGACGAGAGTGTACAGTCCGCTCGAGTCAAGCTGGGATTAGTCGGGACTCGAGACGCGACCGAACACGAAGCATAACATACAGTCACGTTATTGGAGTCACACCCAGAAGTTTGGGACTGCAGTGCAGAGTTGTCTAGCCATCTGCAACCAGAAATATACTTATTTCAGTTTTAGATTTACTCGACTCAACGCAAGGTATACGTAAACAAAAACTAACAGTGGGCGGTTAGAAAAACATTAACTGATGGGTAGAAGTCGAAGCCCTTCGCCTAACCGTCGGCGCGACAGGTCTCGTGAGCGTGATCGAGATCGTCGAAGAAGGAGATCTAGAGAACGAAGACGAAGGTAAACATTGGTTATCAACATCTTCCTTATTTTCCATTGATGCCTACTGGTAGTGAAATTAAGAAAAGATTTTATGTCTGAACCTTTCATATAGATTTTCACCACTATTTACTTCATATATTTCATAAAATATTGATTTTTCTGCAGATCAATAGACAGAGATCTAGTAAAGTCAAGGGATCGTGATAGAGACAGCGATAGACACAGGGACCATGATCGAGATCGTGATAGACATAGGAGATCCTATAGTAGGTCTAGGTCTCGAGAAAGGGAGCGTCCAATTAAGCCAAGAATAAAACACACAGAACGACCAATGGTTACAGGTTAATTAGACAAAGTATATTTTATACTTAGTTAATGTTATATGTAATTAATAATGAAGTATTTTATAAATTTTAGAGGCTGATTTGCAAGGGAAGACTCCTGAAGAACAACAAATGATGCGGATGATGGGTTTTTGTGGTTTTGATACCACTAAGGGCAAAAGAGTTGATGGAAATGATGTTGGTGCAGTTCATGTTATTTTAAAGAGAAAGTACAGACAGTATATGAACAGAAAAGGTGGATTTAATAGGCCACTGGACTTCGTAGCATAATATTGACAAATTATATTTCAATTGTATTTCAATAAGAGTGGCTGAAATCATTTCATAATTTTTAATATGAAAGTTGTAAAATATTGAGATATATACAACTAATTCTCTTGATATTGTATTTAAAATAAATTAGTTTTAAGATGAGTAATGCATTTTATTATTTTAGATTTAAATATATATATATTTTAATATGTGATTTTATATATATGTGTACTTTATTACTTATGTGCCTTGTTCATATTTTGTAGTTAATATTAACATTTTCAATATTAACTTATTATATTTTCTGATTTTGATCAGTTTTTCCTATTAATCTAATGACGTTTTAATATTTGCGTGTATCTAGTCAACTAAAAGTTACTAAAATGCAGTATAGTATTTAGTTTCCATGTAAGGATAGCGATTTTACGTTGTCGCTTCATTGAGTACTGAGTTTTATATTTTGGCGGTTCATCTCGGTTCCCACGAAACACACTCGTATAGCTTCTGTATATATATATATATATATATATATTGGATATGAACGTTTTACGGGCAAATGTATAGTGTATATAGGTACCTATACTCTATAGTATACATTTGAATCATATACACGCAACCGTCATTCAAATCATACAGAAGTCAGCAGCAATGATGGCGACTCTAAACAACTATACACTGCAAATCAACAAATAAATAAATGTTATTTTTTTACGATACATCGTTAATATTTTTTTAAATATGGATAGAGTATCTGCTGAATTCCATAAAAATGTGTCATTACTTACAAAATTTGTCACTCCTCATGATGATTTCAAGAAACATTTTAAAGAGGTATGATTGAAAATAGCTTTTTATGAAATTGGAATTAAAAACAATATACTTATTCTTTACATTTATTTTTAGGGCATGTTTGAAAAACCTAATACCTTGGGTTTCATAAACGTTTCTTTTTATTTGTTGAATGTATATTACAAAGATGTGAAAAGTAAAGTTCAGTGGCCTGTGATTTGCAAACAAACTGAAAATAAATTTCGCAATGATGTAAGAGAATGTTTAATGGTAATGGCAAGTGATAATTCAGATCTCAATTTTCCACCAATTTTTGCTTCACACTTGTTGCTGGCCAGAGGAACTAAATTTTTGATAATAATGTGGAAATTTTCTCTTGTAGTACTTCGGACATATTTAGCACGAGGTCTGTAAGTAAAATTTGTGAACCACTCTTAAATTACTTACAGCTTAAATATTTATTTTAGAATATCAAACCATTATTTCAACAACACCAAAACCAGGTCCATGTCAGGAATTAACAAGAACTTTTTTAAAAAATGTTGCAAAAAATCATCAAAATGCTATATTTAATATTCGTACTCAAAGAGAAGCTGAGCAACAAGAAGCAAAAGATTTTCAAAGGTACTGTATAATTTTTAAACCTACTTTTACAAATTCTTATATAATTTTATCTTGAATATTTATGTTTTATTCTTATTAATTAATTATATTAATAGGAAGAAAAGTCAAGATCAAAATGATTTAAAAGCAAAAATATTAAAAATGAGAGAAAATTTAAAAGAAATTACAATTATTGCACCAGTTAATGAAGCAGCTAAAAAGAAATTATTAAATGTTGATGATAATGAAATAATTAAAAGTAAGTTTCTTTTATAATAATATAAAAATATTAATTTTAATTTCAGTAACATTTATATTTCAACTATAATTAGTGTGGTCCGGTTTCATAGAAAATAATTTAATGTCAACATTTGAAAAAGATTATCAAAGTTTAAAGGACATTGATGGTTTATTAAAATGCGTAAGTGATATAGTATTGAATCTGGCAGGTAACTCGCAAACGCTAAATGCATTAAATTTAGATCGAATTAATGTTGAAGCATTATATAAGTTTGTACCACCAGAAATGCAAGTAAGTTATTCAATATTGGAAATGCATTAGCATTAATTGAATATTAATGATAGTATTTCGATTTTTTAGGTTCTTCCTTATAATTTATATAATAAAGAAAGTTTAAACTTGCAAAATTTATTTTTAATTTTCAATCTTTTATTTCAAAAGTATGAAAACTACTTTCAAAAAAATCAACTTGAAGACTTTTCGAAATGTAACATCCAACTGCAAATGAGTAATAAAGATTTGAAAACTGCAGTAAATCATTTTCAAAATTTACATGAGCAGATTGTTAACTTTACTTTAAGTGAAATTAAAAAGAATGATGAACTTGATGAATCCCATAAAGTTATTTCTAATATTTCTGAGTTTGATAAAGTGCTTTTCATGCCTTCACCATCAATACAAATAAACAGTTATAATGAAGGTGGAAGAAACATTAATCAAAATCATTTAAAACTTACACCTATAGAAGGTAAAATTATTTTTGCTTAATAAATTATACTGAATATATTTCGTGAGAATTATGCAATTATTATCTGTTTCAGGCGCACATAAGCAACTGTTCTCAAGACATGCACTAAATGATAAGGGCAGTTATTCAACAAAGAAAAAACATCTTCCAGTACAACGAATAAATTTTGATGACTCTACCTTGCATGATTCAAGTCACGATAAGCAGTCTGCATCCCGATTTCACACACCTTCAAAACTTAGATCTACTTTCAAGAATGGAGCAAAATATTCTCGAATATTTTCAAGTCGTAAGCCTAATGATAGCAGAGGTAATTATCAATGTTTCTAAATATATCTGAAGATAAGAAACTTAAAATGTACTCATATTTTTTTTTATATTTATAAATAGTGAATAACAGCGTAATGATGATGATGTCAAGTACTGGAAACTCAATGTTGCCACTAATGACAAAGCAGCACTGCATTTCTTTAATGGATTCATGTAATTCAAGTCAAGAATTTTCTCAAGAACCACTTTTATTAAATCCACATTTGAATTCTACTATTGAACCTTCAAAAATAGAAGAAGCAGAAAAAACACAAAAATGTAGTAAACGGCGCTCAATTGGTGATTTAGTAGAAAGATATAAAAAGCTTATTCAAAAACGTGATACAAATTCGGAAATAACAAATGTATCTACAAGAGAAACTTTAGGTGAAGAAGCAGTTATTTAATTCTATATATATATTGTTATAAAATATTTTATAAGTTTTACTGTACAGTTAAATAATTTTGTATATTGAATTTTATAATAAATAATAATAAACAAAATTAGAAAATTCTTAATTTATTAAAATTATGGTATGTACACATAATTTTATTATGGTGTGCAGAGCAGAATATAATTGTGCAGTTTTCAAAGGAAGAAAAACAATCTTCTACTTATATAAAGTATTGCATGTATTATTTCAATGTTACATAGTAGTAGTAAATAGCGTTCATTAAATGTACAAAAGTTACATGTGCTTTCAGATTATAAAAAATGTTCTTTAATATTAAACCAAAAAATATACCATTTCCTTGTTTAAATTACACAATATATTGGCTAACAAGTTATTTGTAGTCTTTCGTTGCATTAAAATGTATATTTTCTTGGTTATTATGTAAATAAAGCCTTCCTTTGCACAATAAAAAATTCTTATTAGAATACTCTTAAATTTGGCTATCAAAATATCGTTTGATCTTTGGATAAATGTATTTAGCAGAAAATATTAATTACAAATTATTTCTGCTCTTGCTAATGGAAAATTGTTGATATTGAATCAGTATCTTTATCATAAAGCCATCTACTTTAGAAAGGCACAAAGTGGCAATCTTAAAATTAGGTACGAAGCATTGTCCTCCTTTTTTTCTTAGTTTCAACTTATAAATTTACTGTTTTTCCGCTTTTTCGCAAAATCGATTTTCAACGGCATAGGCAAGTGTCAACTATACAAACATGATCACTCGAAATAAACAACTCTTGTACGTACATTTTCAAAATATCAATTAACGATCTCTCACAATAACACAGATCGTCAATTTATTTAACCCTATAAGATCTCTGGAGAAAGTTTCAAGTTTTATGATGATTGTCAAGATTCTTTTTGAAATTTTATTTTTCTCTTCATTCATCGGGCTAGACTTGAGTAAAACTTAGGCTAAAACATTAATAATATATTAATTAAGAGAAATGGATTATAATTTCTCTAAATATGAAAATATCAAACCTCATCATGATTTTCTTCTTTGTTGGCAGTATCATCATCATCTCCTGAACTATCACCACCTGAGCTATCTGCAGAATTACGCTGCTCTTTGTTATCACCAGTTAACGGTCTTTCAGCTTTTACTTTACTAGCAGCATCAAAACATTGCAAACAAACTCTCACTGCTTTTCCATTGCCTTGGCCTGGTAAAACCATTTTTTTATTACTGCAGGGACCACATACCACTGCTCCACATTGTCTACAATGATGCTAAAATAAAGTAAAAATTTAACTTAAGATTTTTAAATTATAAAGTAAAAAAGGTTTAAAATAAATATAATATAAATTACCCTTCTATTTAAGACTGTAAATTGTGTCTTGTTACAGTGCATGCAAATTGTTGCTTCATTATCAGGAACCCAAACAGCAGCATGAACTTCCACAGGCTTTTTTCCACCTAAAAACATAATCAATCATGAATATCAATAAATTTATATCTGGCTTAGTAATAACTTTGGCTTCTTCATTACTTTTTCTGAGTAGATCTTCAATACATTTTGTAATGTGGGCCATCCATTCTTGTTTTTCTGTTGCAGTGGCAGCATAGACAGCAAATGATTTAGTAACTGTTTTGATTAGCCATCCATTTCTATATTCTGCAAAAGTAGATAAAACCTTTATAGCATCGTTATAGATATCAAAATTACTCAATCTTTCAAAGCTTTATTTTAAACTTACGTCCATCATCTGCCAATGATTCAAGTTTGACTTGTTCTAATGGAATTATATGTTGTTTGTTGTACTAGAAAACAAAAGAATAATACTTGTCACATCATAAATTTTTTCAAAATCATTCAATTTTAAAAGATATTACAAACACAGTACCTTTTTCTTATTTATTACAATATTTCCATAAACCAATATATCATTAAATAGAAAAAATTGACGTGGCTTTGGTTTTTTTCTGCACATTTTTGTCAGAACACCTTCGCCAACCAGCACTCTTCCAGATACAGCAAGGGGCTATAAACATATGAAACATATTTCAATACAAAATTCGTAGAAAATATCATTGGTATGACCAAAACGGCTGTTAGAACTAAAGTTTGTGATGGTTGTCAATAATAGACCATATCCAACGTTTTTTACCTATAGAAATTCTGAATTATTACCTGACCAGAGCTGCCAAAGCAGCTTTCCACCATTGCAATTCTCCTGGCATTGGCCTCGCTGTTCACTGTAAGCAGGAGAATGCACAATCAGTAAGAAAACAATCACAAAATACACCTACATCTATGTTGGGAAAACATTTTCTTAGGCAATTCGCCTATTTTAATAGAGAAAGCAAGTAGCTGTCAAAAACCAGTTCACTGATGTGACACTTTGCACGGTTAATCGGGCGCGCCTCAGAATGGGAATGATTTCGGACGGCAGGGAGATACGAACAAAAAAATAAATAGTTTCCCAATAATGAATATAACAGCCGAAATAATAAATAAATAAAAGAAATGTACAAAAAGATCCGAACTAACCAAGTCGGTCAACCATGATTCTATGTATGAATCAACAGGGCTGGCAACAGCAGGAAGCATCATATGAATCACACTGGAACTGTGATGAGCATCACGCGAGCATGTGTGTTGCTGATATTGGTGACGTACCAAGCCAAAATCAAGGTGTGTTGAACGTACGTATACGTCGGTTCGCTCGCCTGTGTGGGTGATATTGTGAAAGAAGAGAGTAGGCAGAACCGAGCGGCAACTTCAGAGCAGACATTGGGACAATGTCGGTGGGGGAGCAAGACGACGGAAAATACGCGTCCGACAGCGACGTGAAGTGCTCTGAAAATCGATAGTAATCATATGACCCGATCCGCTGATCTCTGAGGCTCGTGGGCGTTTTTGCTACGCTCACCAAGTTTTTAGCAACAAAATACATGCTAAATAGCCCGAGTTGTCGCCTGGCCATCTTGTGACAAGTCAGCTGAGGACAATAAGTAGACGGAAGAAACCATGAAGGTTTGCGGTCCAAAGTACGCCCTTTGCGGCCTTGTCATTTCTGTCTGGGGCATCTTCCAACTTGTAATTATTCATTTTACTATTCATTGCTGTCAATTCTGAATTAAATGTATTAGATGAAATTTTAATTCGATATTATTTATTGATTTTAGGTCCTAATGGGCATATTCTTTTATATTAAGAGTGTAGCCCTTGTTGAAGATCTTCCTCTGGAAGACAAATTATTCACAAAGCCAGAAGACTTCTATATGGCAGCGGATGGTGGATTCACAAGGAATGCGTACAATTGTTGGATAGCTGCCTGCATTTATGTATTAACATTCTTGTTTTCTGGGCATCAATTTTACCTCAACTCACGATCGTCACTCAGTGTCTGATTCCAAAATGTGCATCATATCTGCAATTTGTTGATTTTTCATAAAATGAATGAAGCTTGATAATTAATATTCATGTTTATTCCAGTCGGTTCAATCAGTATTTTTGTGAGTTTTCGTCAAGGATAGATAGAACTTGATTTTTATGCAAGTTATGCCTTGTACAAAAACTGTACTCAATACCTGTTGTTATGTTCATGTAAATATGCTTGTAGTTCAAGGATCAAACAATTTAGAATATTTAAGTATCAAATAAGTTGAAAAGATTCTGGATATTATCAGAGAAATTTTGATTATGACTTTATTATACAATGATTATGTTTCCTGAAAAAATCATGTTTAAATTAAAAAAAAAAGTGTCAAATTATATGAACAAGTAAATAAAATCTATATACTATAAACATGTGTTCTCTTATTTTACCACAAATCATTATTATGTATACATAAGTATTATTTTTAAACTAATTAATAACATTATTAATTTAATTTATATCAAATAAAAAATAAATACTTTTAAATAAATGGGAAAAGAAATTAGTCTTAGGTATGTCATGTAAATCATACATTTTTAATCATACAATTAATTTTCCTTATACATACATGTGTAAGTATCTATATGTGTAAACCACTGCAGTCTGCACTGTGGGTCTGTGGGTGTATACTCATAGCAGTGATAAAATGTCATTATAGAGGTTTGTTATTGCAGTTGCTATTTATCAAGAAATATGTACATGCATTTGTATGTACATATGCTTTTTTCCTTTTACAAAATACTTAAGTTATTAAATCTATTGTCTAAAGTTTAATTTTGTTTACTGTTTTATTGTGGTTTTTATTATATTGAAGGTTAGTAGCAGTTAATCTTAATATGATATGTTACCTATCCTATCCATAAAATTTTCTTGAAATTTTTTTAATTCAACATAGAATTTTGTATATATATTTAAAATACAGATAAGATATCAAACCAAATATGGATAATACTGCAGAAGAATCTCAAACAGATGGACGAGAAGAATCTTCAAGAATCCCTTTTAAATCTAAACTAGCCTATGGAGTTGGTCATATTTTAAATGATGTTTGTGCTTCCATGTGGTTTACTTATCTATTAGTTTATTTTCATCTTGTACTTGGATTCAGCCCTACATATGCTGGTTTAGTTTTGTTAATTGGACAGATAGCTGATGCTCTTGCTACACCTTTCGTTGGATTACAATCTGATAAAAATGATGATTTCTGGTTATGTCGATATGGTAGAAGAAAAACTTGGCATTTAACTGGTAAGTTTGAATTTATAATTGTTTTTTAATTTTTCATTTGTAAAACTTTATGAAATATTTCAATTTTTAGGAACTATTTGTGTACTTTGTGCATTCCCTTTTATATTCTCTCAGTGTATTAACTGTCAAACAGCTCACCAATGGGCACAACTTATTTATTATGCAGCTTTTGTAATTATTTTTCAATTTGGATGGGCTTCCGTTCAAATATCACATTTATCACTAATACCAGATCTTACTTCATCGGAAAGTGAACGTACCGCTCTTACAGCAATTAGGTATTTATAAAATGCATAATTATAGTTGTGAAACAATATAATAACTCAGATATTTTTGAAAATAGGTACAGTTTTACTGTCTTTTCAAATGTTCTTGTTTATTGCGTAACCTGGGCAGTATTACACATCACCAGTGAAAACTCAACTGACAAGATTGGTCCAAAAGATGTGCACAAATTTCAACACATAGTTTTGATTGGGATGTCAATTGGCGTTTTAGCGACTATTATTTTCCATATATTTGTAAAAGAGAATAATTCTAGAGACATTTTAGGTAAGCTTATTTCCTTGATTCCTATTTTTAAATGTATCAGAAAATATAATGAAGAAAACCTCTTCTTTAACAGGTGTTTCTCAGGAACAACCACAAAGAGAACTGAGATCTCCATTCTCTTTATTCAAAGATTTAGAACTATACCATGTGGCATGCATTTACATGCCTACTCGATTGTTTGTAAATTTGGCTCAAACTTATGTCCCACTATATTTGCATGAAACATTACAAATGCCAGCTACATCACTTGCCATTATACCCCTTATAATGTATTTGAGTAGCTTTAAAGCTTCTATAACTATTCAATATTTAAATTCAAAATTAGGCAGAAAGGTATCCTATCTAATTGGAGCAGCAATGGGCATTGGAGCATGTATATGGATATGGTGTGGTAGTAATAGTGATCAATTTGTTCGCCTTTTTATATATCCAGTCTCATTACTCTTAGGTGTGTTTTTATATTTTTGTAAATTAAATTCTTTTTAATTATACATAAACTAAATGTAATCTTTTATTAAAAGGTTCTGGAGGCTCAATGATGCTAGTAACTAGCCTTGCTATTACAGCAGATTACATAGGTCAAGGAACAGAGAATGGAGCATTTATTTATGGATTAATGAGTTTCACAGATAAACTTTTTAATGGACTTGCTGTTATGCTGATTCAATATATGTAAGTTATTACAATATAAATTCTACTATAGAGCGCTTTTGAGTCGGGAGCGAATGTGGTACTTTCGGCCCGATATTGAGAAAATATTACATTGTGTAATAAGGGGAGAAAATCAGCTATTTCAAGCGAAAGTTAGGTGTTCAGCACGAGTTGGAGTCTCGGCGTCCAAGGCGCTCTTTTTAACGAGAGCATTTTTTATGCATGGAAGTTGACTAGGTGATTGGGGATTTCGAGCTGTGCACAACAATTAATAAATATTATCCCTTGCTATAATAAAAATGATATAATAATGGAATATATGATATTATTCCCTTCTCGGGTTTTAGCGGGGAATAATATTATTGTTCCCCGTTCTAGCGGGAAATATAGCACATTGTACATTTATAAAATCTAGGGCGTCCTACTGCGCACCCCACTTCGCTCGACACAACTTCGTTTTCACATATACTTAATGAGGCATCACCGCTACTACCCAAGTCGCATGTTTACTATTGCCAAAACTGTTACATCTTAAATACTAATATATTATTTTATAATACCATGCTTCAAAAAACCACTTTTGTATTCAAATTTCTATGAAATTATAACCGAAAATTTACTATTAAATGTGTATTTTAAGTGTTAAAAGTAATGTTTATGGATCTAGCTTGTCAGGAATTAATTATGCAAAAAATATCGGAAAAAAAAGTTTTGTTTCAATATTATCTTTTACATTTACCATTTCCATGTAACACCAAATCCTGCAAAGAAGTTATAACATAACAACGTTTTTGTGGCTCTAGCTCGTCAGGAATTGATTGTACGAAAAAATGTTCAACATAAAAAAGCTGTTTTTTAATAAGTAGCAAAAAGATTTGTTAAATTTTTACTGAAAATTGTCGCTCCGGCGACAATATAAGGCTAATTTTCTAGGAAGCGGTTGTGCCAAATAAATTTACATAAATTAAAAAATTAAAAATTAAGAAAGAACAAATTTTTTTTTAGAAAAATTTCTTTTAGCTGATAACCTGAAGCAAAAGACTAGTAACGGGAGGAAAACATTTTTTCCTTCCGACACGTTTGACAAACTAAACTTTCCATCCATTTTACAGACATGAAAAAGTAGATTACGCTCCTGGGGACGAAAAAACTTGTAGTCCACAGCTCGTGTAAATTGTCACCCAAGCCGAAGGCGAGGGTGGCAAACACGAGATGTGGACTGGCCGATTTTACTCCCGTGGAGCGTATACTATTTTTCCTCACATCGAGGCCGAAAATGCCATATTTCCGGTTCGGAGCCGGGCGGGAATGAGGCACTTGTCGCCCGGGTGAGGAAAAATATCATTTGCTTTTTCGAAGCCCGATTAAAATGCGGGATTTTCTACTCTTTAATATACGGGATGTCATTATTTCTTTTTCATTATATTTAAAATAATAAAGAGTAATTTGCTCGTTTAGTATGTATAAATTACTTTTTATACAATTAGTATTTATTACTTTTTCCGTGAAATTAAATAAGAAATACCTACTACATAAAACGATATTTTCGAAAGATTTTTAAACACTTTATTATTTTGGTGTCTATACGTGACAAAAGAGCATAACTTAACTCATGTATGCTCGCTCCAGTTAAGCTAAAACGATTGGAAAATATAATCTTTGCTTTAAGATAATGAAATCGTTTTTTAAACAAAAATCATGCATCTTTTACTATTTCATATTACTTTTTTATAGTGTTATCGCAATTGTATAAATTGTACTTTTTTGCCATTTTTTTGCAATTAGGCGCTGCACAACGGACTGTAAAGATTATTACAAGGAAATCTTGGCTTTTGTTTGCGGGGGCTCGGCAGTCGTAGGCCTGATCATGACGTTAACTAGGAGAATGAAGTCGACTAATGCTGCCAACGAGGGAACGAATTATAGCAGCTTGAATTCTCAGGAAATCGAAGAGGCCGAGAGAAATCGAAACGTTTAATGCTCAACACGAATAAGTATTATATATGACATAAGAACGATATTTTTACAAAGAATCGAAACAGCTCAATTGAACTTTGTTACTCCATTATACTGTAAATGTGATATTTTGATATTATAATATATTTTTGATGATTATGAAAAAGGTGCTTGTAAATATGAGAATACAAGAATCTCTTTATATACATATTTTGTACTTAACGCGTTTGTAAGAATCCGATAAAAATTCTAAGCTAAATATATATACACAGAAGAACTCGTTATCAGAAAAAAACGAAACTACCGCCTTTCAAATTACAAGTTTAATTTCCCCAAACCCGTAGCCTCGGTCTCGCAGAGTCGTTAACATCGGTGCGCGGCGACGTCCCTAATTCGCCTCTACAATTGTCATGGTTCATGCCCATTACACCCATATCATATATGTTCGTGAAAAACAGGAGCAAGTCGAGTGAAGAAAGAGTCCTCCCCTCGCGCTCGGATTAATGGGCTAAACTTTGTGGAGGCGGAGGTGGATGAGGAGGATAGCGGCTTCGACGGTGGGTGGTAGCGTGCCGTGACACGCGGTGCCGGCTCCTCTCTCTCCCGCTCTATAACTCGGGCGCACGCGATTCGCTCGGCGCCTAGCGCGAGCATGTCTGTTGCATCGATTTTCCCGACTCCGGGTTGCCGTTGCTGCTCGCCAACTGCTTCTTCGCTTTTATACGCGGGCGACACATCGCCCGCACCGGACATATGAGGCGCTGGCATTACGGCGGCGGCGGCGGTGGTAGCGGGGATAGCTGCTACTGCCATCGCTGGGGTGCGCACTTGACTCGCTATCCATCGCCGCCCATTATCAGTCCGACTGGCAGCGGGGGCGGAGGTGTTGTTGGCTCGGCGAGCTTCAGGCACCGGTACTGCTGTCGAGGCGTGAGGAGGCCGCTTGGTTGTTATACTGGGAGCGGAAGGTCGTCGGTGGCTGGAGAGGCGATCTACGTTGCACCGCTCGTGAGGCCCAAGCGGATGAAGACGCGGTAAATGATGATGACGATGTGGTTGGTCATGCACAGATCGCACTTCTGAAAAATATAAACATTTGCACTTATAGATACTGTAGGCAATTATTCACGATATTTTAAAGTTTGTATGTTGGTTTGCTCAGCACTTTCACGAAGTGTGTTTGATAAATTATTAATGAACCAGCTGGCACTCATGTGAGTCACCGGATAGGTGATTCAGAAAATATTACACGCTTTTCACACATTGATTTTTTCACCAAATTATGATTTATCTACCCCACAGTCACTTTAAGCGACAGATGTTGTATTCTGACAAAGACTTAAAGCGTCTATCCTTAGTTACGCAATGTTTTCTTTTACAATAAATAATATTTTCGTTCAGTATTATTGCTATAAGAAATATAAGCGTTGATAATGAATAATATAAAAAATGTGTAGTATCTTAGCGGTGTATGATTAATCATTCACAATCTTGCTTTAATATGAGCTATATGTAACGCGCTTGAAAGGTGCTTTAATCGATCAAAATCATCGTTTTTTTAATCGGTACTTTTACGTAATCGTGATTCTGTTTGGAATTTTTAATAATTCTTGTAATTCTTTTATTATTAATTAATTTATTTATTTATATGATAACACGCGTTAAATCGAGTTTAAGTATTAACATTTACATTAAAACCCATATAAAAAGGATAATTTAATTTAATTTAAATACATGTGGAAATACATTTATTAAATTTTTATGATAATTAAACTATTTGACAAGTCTTGCAAAATACCGCATAAAAAGCCATTATCATAAAAAAAGTATAATTACTGTCTGCCAACTTTAGTGTTACCTTTTTAAACACGTTACACTTTTAAAAGTTTCAACGAGCTAAGTTTCAATGTTTCAAACTTATTGGAGGCCGTAAAGCGCGAAGAAGGCTCGTTAAACGGTTCCCTCAAAACGAAATCTTTCCAAAGCATCTAAACCCTTCGTGTTACTATCTCTTGTTTGAATCTGTTACAATATCCGTTCGACATAAGGTTTACCATCCATTTAAGTATTGAAAATTACGAAGTCTAGTTATTTAATTTTCATTTATTTATTTTATTACCCTATTCAGTGCAGCTAACCCCTTTGAGTTTTTTACGAATTTTGAAACAGTTAATATTTTTTTAAATAAAGTTTATGTTATATTATTTGTTTTAAGATTTTAAAGAATACACAATAATCAATAAAAAAAATTGTTATATTATGCATATTAGCCTATAATGACGACAAATTAAAGATTCCGACCTATATTTATACGAGTCATATATATCTAAAGTGGAAAAGTAGTGCAATTAAAGATATTGCATCAGATACTTAAAAATCTTTATGAGATATCTACATCATTATATACCCCGATTTTTTACAGAAAACTAAGCAGCACATACAAAATGGATATTTTCCGTAAAAAGTTTCCGAACCACACGGAGATGGCTTATAGAGAAGCTGTCGCCAAACTCAAGTACTTCCTGGCGGAGTCGTATGCTCCGAAAATCGCTCTTGCGTAATTACCCTTTTTTCTTATATTAAAATCAAATCACGTCCCTATACTGCAAAATCTGTCGAATCCTATTTGATTGTCCCGCTTAATAATTGTTAGTTTTACAAAACTAAAAGTACATTTTTTTGTTTCACTGAAGTTTAACTTAACCAGTAAGACAGAGATCTCGTTACCCCAGAAAAAGCGATAATTTTCTTTATAAATTTTACCTGCAGAAAATGCTTTAACGCGGGGATTTCACTATATTGTTTTGAATTATACGAACGCTTAGAAGCAAGATTACTCGTCTAAAAGCAAGGACGACTCCTAACGGAGTCCCGTGTTAAACTGACAAGGAGAGTCCAGATCCGCAGAGAAATGAATTGTAGCCGGGCTTTGAAAGTCGATTTCTGTTATCTAAAAATGAAATGTGTTTCTTAAAAAATTATGTCTGTTCTATTGACTATAACTTTGCAAGTATTTATTATTCAAAACGACCAAAAAAGATTACTTATAAAGTTAAAACGCAAAAGCTGAAATTTAAGCTTTGTTTCGTTAAAATATATTAATTTTTATCAAACACGATTTAACAAATTTGTTCAGTGCGATAAGTGACAGTCAATATAAGAAACATTTTATAACCAAATAGAATAACATATTTGAGATTAGATCTTCCATATCTCAAAAAAAAACCACTTGGCGGAATTGTGAGCACTGAACTTCAGTTTTAGATACTAGAAATCGACTTTAAAAGACTCGTTAAAATTCGTTTCATGAAGCATGTGCACTCTCCTTGCGAGTCGAACTAAATTGTGAAGATGAATTTTCAGTTTTTTATCTCATTTACAGGATCCAACACTTGAAATAAAAAAAAACTCTTGCAATGAGTATCTTTTTACTTGAAAATAATAAAACGTTTTATAACACAGGCCTATATAATATAAAAAAATGGCTTGCGCGATGAACTAGACTATATTTCGATGTATTTGACCAGTTAAAGCCAAATATGAGCTTAGTTTCGGCACTGAGCGAAAGGATTTTAAGATATCCCTTTACCACGCTAAATATTTTAAGATATGTTTAAGCAATGTCAAAAAATATTTTGTAACCATTTGTTATACCATTATCAGTAGTATTATAAAGTACTAGTCATCTGCTACAGAATCCATTATGAAATTATAGTCGCTATATAGTCAAATAGGATTCAGCCGATCTTCTGTCAGTATAGAGTCGATCATTATATAGGGTACGCAATAACACCATCCAAAACTCTCTCTCTCTCTCTGTTATTTCTCCCTACAGAAAACCCCTACCCATGATAAAACGCTCTTACAAAGACTCAATTCCTCAACCGGAGGACTACGGGGGCGGCGGTGGCGGTGGTGACGATGCCGACGCTCAAAGCGTCTTCAGCGACGCACCGTCTAAACGCGACCACCAGCAACAACCGCCTATGACAACCCGCGGCAAGTACTATGCATCGCGACTCAGCCATTTCCCCCAGGCGCCGATCTACTCCGCGGGCGCAGGCAGCGAGAGAGTGGCAGTGCCGCCAGCTGAATTGTCGTCCTTCATCGAGCGGCAGGAAGAGTACATCGAGCAGTTGGAACGCGAGTCGCAGTATTGCCGCGAGGAGCTGAAAAACCTCGTGGAGAAAGTCAGGGAGGTGAGGGTTCACGACGAGCGTGTTTATGTAATATCGATTGGAATGAGGATGAGTTTGTTAGGGGGGTGCTGGTGACAGTTGTCAGGCATATGCGTCGCATGAGCGGAATAATTTGGGTATTTTCTCGTCGCGATTTATTGCTACGCTTGGGAAAATGATGTTTCTGTCGTCAACAAATAAGCCTTCGTGTAAAAGTAGTTTTATCAAAGAAACTCTTTTCCTTATGGAAGGCACAATATCATATTTTTTCCAAAGAAGTCTATTTTACGAATCAAACTAAGTTTATGTACCTATCAAGAAGGATATATTGAGGAAAAAAATTAAATTTGTTAACATAATAAAATATTTACTTGAGACAATTACAATATAATTGAGATAATCAAATATTGGTTTGAATTAATATGTACCAATAATTTCAATGTCACCTTCCTTGATTCAATTAATTTTTGTTAAAGTAAATTTGTAGTCAGAATACTTTTAATGTATTTCAACTCACTATTTAAATTCATTTCAAATTATCCAATTAATAATTACTAACAGAAAACCTCTGTCTAAACAGAAAGATCGTTTTCCGATTACACACGTGCCTCAGCCATCGAATAAATTATTCTCCTATACTAAACATTAAGCCCAACAGAGAAAACACGCGTTTCAGGTGGTAGCAGAGAACGAGGCTCTGCAGGACAAAAACAAGAGTGGCTTTTTCAAGTCCGTCCTGGACAGTTACCCTACGAGCTGCGAAGACGCATCAACAGCTCCAAAGCACACCTACCGCGGCGACGATTCCGCGCCTCCACCCACCGCCCGCAAGTCCACGCGCCTCGAAGGTCCCAGCATCGTTTTCGAGTCGCGCATAAGCGAGCTCGAGGCCCAGCTAACCCAGGCCCGATTAGAACTGCGCAAAGCCCGCGAGGAAAACCAGGAGAACCTGGAGCGGCTCTCCGACCGCAAGGAAGAGTCGCAGCTGCACATGGAGCTCGAGCGCGCTTTGCGCGAGAAGCGCGACTTCGAGGCTCGGACGGATGAACTACAGCGCGAGCTGGCCAAGATCCGCGCGCGCGACACCGACGTTGAAGCCAAGAGTAAACGTGCCGTGGAGGTCGCGCAGCAGGCGGAGTACGAGAAGACTCAGGCTGAGGTGGAGGTGCGCCGGTTGAAGGATGAGCTCGAGAGGCGTCAGGATAAGCTGAGGGAGGCTCTGCAGGAGACCAACAGGAGGATCATGGAGGAGAAGCAGCAGGTCGAGCGCAGATTTAGTCAGCAGATGGAACAACTGTCCCAGGACGTCGCTTCGCACTGGGAGGCGGCGAGCAAGTCGCACTTGGAGTCCGAGAAGCAGAGAAGGGAGATCGCCGATTTGAAGAGAGAGCTTGCACAAAAGGCTAGCCATATCGAGGATCTGAAAAAAGAACTGCAGGCCAAGACGAGTAAGGATGATGAACGATTTTAGCTTGAGCTTTGCACGTCAATGATGAGGTTTCGTTTACAATTTTTATATGGTTTTTCAGAAAAGCCGTCTAAATACTTAGTAACGTTTGATTGCAAATTTAAGATTTGAATTCGTGCGTTATACCTATGTTGAGGGAAAGAGAGACTCATTTTTTTTGTATATATATTTTTTGTAAGAGACCGACTGGATTCTTTAATAGTTTCTTATCGAACAGATATGTATGATACTATACTTTGTTCTCAATGTTTCGCTTCACGCAACAACGCACACGTATAGATGTACCATGTATACATAAAATATACCGCATAGATTTGCAAAGATATCACGTCAACGCTTAGTCTGTAATACAAAAAAAGCACAGTCTAAATATTAAAATCTTGTTCGACACCGCGTACAGCCAAACTCCAAGAAGAGCTGAACCAAGCTATCGCCGAGAAGGACGCATCGCAAGAGGAGATCTCGACGCTGAAGCTCACGGCTGAAAGAAACGACAGACAGGCGCGACAGGAGCAGAGCAGACTACAGTCCGAGATCAATTCTTATAAGATGCGGTTAGAGAGGGCTGATGCGGATCTGGTGCACGCGCGCAGGGAGAATCTGCGATTGACGGAGGAGGTCGCGGCTTTGGAGAAAGAGGTCGGTTGGGGAATTATGGTTTTTGGGCAGGTTCTTTTCTTTGATGTAAATAAATTATAAATTTTCTGATAAAAAATCATTTTTACTAACAAGAAGAGTGTCTCAGTTCTGGATTATGAATTAATTTGTTAGAATGCTGGATGACATTGTTCAAGCAAAAAAATTAATTCCCGTTCTAGGATTTTGTTCTATTGGACTCTAGAGGCAAAGATAGAGCAGTGCTGACTAAAAGTGCCGGAATAATCATACAGAATAGAAAGAAAAAAGCTTTAATTTAAGCTAAAAGCTCCGATCCGTATAAAAATAATAATTACTTAGTAAGTTATAAGCAATAAAAGATAGCGTAAGAGAGTGGGTGAAAATTCCTCTTTTTTCTAACGATATTTATAGATGATATTTTTAATCATTTTGTTACGCTATCTTTTTCTATCTACTTTTTGTTTATTTTTGCATTATTATTCTCATATTTTTAGTGGCTGATTTATTTAGGTCTCCGTGGACATTTATTTTTCTTAAATATTTCGAAAAACTGACCTATTCTTATCTTTAGGGCCCAATGGATAAAGTCCTGAAATACGGGTTCCTTTTTTGGCTCAAACAATGATATCCTGAAGTTGTAAGTCAAGGATCATTTGACAAAGAAAGAACACCAATTCTCCACGATTACATTTTTATTTCACAGATCAACATGAACAAAATCATGGAGGAGACGCGAGTCGGCGCCCAGCCGCCTAAATCCGAGCGTCCACGGCCAGAGAAGGGCGACAAGGAGCTGGCATCTCTGATCTACGACCTGGAGAACAAACAGGGTGAGACTATCGTGTTAAAGCTCTAACCGCGCTCTCGCTTCGTCGTGTGTGCGTTTGTCGATGTGGCTCTGTTAGGTATATTGTCTAATGAGACCTGTGTATCATGTATTAATATATATATATACTCGCGCGTCATGTATACTATTATATTATACACAAAAGAAAAACGTGTGAGACATCGGCGTGTGTAATGCTGACACTATGCCTAGCATGTGCCAGGGGGCCTGCGATTAGTAGTCAAAAACTTTTCGAATTGGGAAATGAAAAAAAAAGACAAATTGCGTTTGTTGTACCCACGTTATAGCCAAAACGGTCGCCGGTCTCGAGGATTCCCTGAACAAACAGGCCTCGCTCGTCTCGCGCCTGACTGCGGAATGCCAATCTCTCACACAACGCTTGGAAGCTAACGACCAGAAACACAAGTACTTGTCCTCGTCGTTCTCTTTGAACAAAAATTGAAATTTTCTATTTTCTTTTCTGGTTTTGCGTTGAAAAGCTTTGGTGTGTGAGATGAAGATGAGAGGAAATAAGAAGATTGCTTATTGGTTTCCCATAGCTTCCCATGCCTCTTTGAAATGTTAAGAGTTCTTTCATAGCTAAGAAAAAAGTTTTGGAAAAATTACGACACTGTCTCCGAAAATCACCACAGACTGTAAAACTCCCAAAATTACCATACTTTATAAGAAATTTTGCTAAAAATATATAGGGAAATTTACTATATTTCTAGCAAAATTTTATGTAACGTAATTTTTTGGTTTTTACAGTCTGTGGTGGCTTTCCCAGACAGTACCTATGGTAATTTTTACTAAACCATTAAACTCAAATGAAATACGAAACTGGTTCAACTATATACAGTGTTAAATAAGCAATCAGTATCTTTCAATTTTTCCTTTTCCAGTCTCACCAAAAGCTAAAATCAACGTGAAATTAAAACTTTTGGAATCATCTTTTATCATAACTTTAAAACAAAAATGAAAGTTTCATCCTTTGCCGCACCGTATCGCTAGTAAATCTCAGACGTCGCTTATTCGCAGTAAAATGTATATCTCTCTGTGTATTATTAAAACCATATTCCAACTCAGTACCAAAACTCCTCTATCCTTTGTCGCCAACTATATGTGTATGTGATGTATACTGTATATGTGCAATGCTAATTTGTCGCACACGTGCTTGTAATAGTAAATAGACATCTTCATATGCGTGACAGCAGCCCATATTGTATATTAGCAGGGGGGGTCACCGACCAAGACGACGATAATGATGCGAATGACACGACAGCGATAATGATGCCTTCTTCGCACAAGAAGCGCCGCGTTAAGGTTGATCTCAAAGTTAAAGTCATTCCGAAAAAGAAGTCCGCTCAATCGGAACCCCCCTCCTCCACCAAGGTGCCTAACTCGTAGTTGTAGCTATTATCTTTTATATACATTATATCTTTTCTTCGTAGATATTTCAGTCTCGTAGAGATCTTACTGCCGTTAGTCGATGTGATTTTTTTCTTTTTTTTCATATACTTTTTGCTCATTATTATTATTTTTCTTTTTTTTCGCAAGTGTGAAGATTGTGGTTTGAGAGGATGATTTGTTTTCGTTTTAGGCAAGAAATGGCCAATCTTCAAAGCAACATAGAATACTTATCGAGTAAGATTAATGAATCGTTTGACCTCAGAGAACGAAGCACAGGTATTTCGTAGATCTTTTACTCTGTGCCTTATAGACAATTTAATAATTGCAAGAATAAATAAATTATCATTGTTGCAGGAGACGTAGATGATAAAACGCACAATACCGAGCAAACTTCCACCGGACTGATCACCAGTAATAGCCACGAAGAAAACGATAATAACGCTTCGATCGAAAAGTATAATTTAGAATTGAATTCAAAACCACGGCAAAAATTAGATAGTCAATTAGACGACGAGAGCATAGACGGGAGCCGCGAAGCACTAGACTCGTCGAGCTATGCGTCGCAGTCCGTGGAAGACCAGAATCTCCATCAAAAGTACTCTGAGCAACCAGAAAATTATGACGAGGAGTATTCTAATCAGCAGTACGATCAGTATAATCAGTACGACCCTGCGCAGTATCAGGAATATTTCAATAATCAACAGTATGACGAGAACCAACAATACGCCCAGGATCAGCAATATGCTGCTCCGAATGAACAATACTCGCATACTGAACAGTACTTAGATAATAAGGAAAACTACAAAGAGGAACCATATAACGAACAAGATTATAATAATTATCCTACGCAACTCGAAGAAAAATAGTTTATGTAAAAGTGTAAAACTTTTTTTTACGGAATCCAATGATTGTTTATTGTTGTTTTAGTGAGTTTAATATTGTTTTTCATTTATTTGTGGAATTATTGTAACAAATAAAATGTAAATTTAATGTATTGATTTATCTATTTGTTAAACTTTGAAGTAAAATATAAAATTGCAATTTTTTTTCAAATTTCTTTGATTAGTTCCTAATAATACTATGTACATATGCACATGTGTACATACATACATGTACGCATAAATTTACCGATTTCATGAATTAAGTTTTTATACGAAAACGTAAATTGACTTAGTTCAAAAACGATAATGGTATATTATATGTAGGAGATTAATTAAAACCCCGCTACTTACTGCTTCAGCAAAATGCTTTCTCAAAGAGAATAGTTAAATTACATCAAATAATTTTTTTAATGTATATATTAATATAAAATTGCATTCTTTCTGCATATTTGATTTTGCATAAATACATTATTCAAAAGTATATATAATAAGTATATAAATTATATTTAAATAATTTACGGAGAAAAAATCGTAATTATTAAATGGCAAATTAAAAATACAAAGGTCTATGAAAAAAGTAAAATACACAAATTTTTTTCATACACGGTTGTTTGCGCGTGAGGAGAAATTAGGATCCCTTATGAAAAAATCTTTATAAATAATACTTAAAAAATTATTTATAATCTTGTATATAATTTTTAATAATTGTAGTATATTTCGTCGGGTGGGAAGAACAGGGAATAAGCGCGCAAAAAGGTCCTATCTGAGCTGAGCGCATATGAAGGTTCCATCTTGGTGAAGCGCGTGAAAAAACCCTATTCCAAACGAGCGCCTACGGTGACTTCTCGCTGCTATAAGAGATAGGAGATGGCACCTTCTTACGTACTCGACTGAGTAGGACCTTTTCACGCGTTTCGCCAAAATGGAACCTTCATAAGCACTCAACTAAGGTAGGACCTTTTTACGCGCTACCTTGTTCTCCCATCAGACGAAATATATTAAAATTATAAAAATAATATTTTATGTATGATTTATAAATATAAATTGCTAAAGAAATTTTTTAGTTATGCTGCAGACAAAATTTGGATACATACATAAGTACATCTTTTTTGATAAACCTATAATTCCGACTCAGGAAATTCAAAAACATTGAAATTCATCAAAATCTTTGATTCGAAAATTTTCACCGTTACAAAGTTTTCTCTTTGAATAAGCAAAAATCTATCTTAAGTTATTATATATTTATAAGTCAATTTATAAGTCAATAAGAAGAAAAATAAGATATATGTTTTAAATTTTTCATTTGTCATTTGTAAGAATTATAAAAATATTATAACATCATAAATAAAAAAATTTCATTAATCGTGTTGTGTTAAGTGGCTACAACCTATATTTTCTATAAGCTACAAGTTTTTTAAACACAAGATATATTTAAAATAGTTACAATTTTCGCCACTGTGGCGCAGAGGCGCTGTATACAACATTACTTGTTCTCGAGATGACCGATGTGATGATGCCTGCACTGCATACTTTGCAAACCAAACCTATATACATGTATGTTTACATAAAGCACCAACTTCTACGTATGATTTTTTAATAATGTTGAAGTTACCGTTACTGTTAAGATAGAACATCTATATAACAGATATTAATCTAAAAATTTGGATAGAATAGGATTTTGTGAAAGTCTTAAGCGTTTCGAATCAGTATTTAAATCAAGTAATTTTCGTAACTTCTAACCTATAAAGCTGCAGACAGAAGTCAAAAAAATTTAACAAATATTTACGAAGTTCGATTATAATGTAAGTAATATTGCCTAATGTAACTTATAAAATAACAGATTAGTACAATGTCTCGTCCTACAAATAACCTTGCACTTACGAACTCTGACATAATTTTCAAAACGTTCGTGAAAGAAAAAAACGAAACAAATGTAGAAATTGAAGATAAGCGTAGATCTAAATTAGCATTTCATGGGCATCAAGCAAAGTTGGCATATGATGAAATAATAACGCATGTTAAATCGCAAGACAACCAAAGAAAATCTGTACCACAGGCATGTTCTGAATCAAGTACTGTTGAGCCCAAATTGAAAAATACTCAAATAAAAAATGTTAATTCTAAAGAAAGAAACATTAATCTCTTATTTAAAGCTATAGAATCTGGAGATATAGCCTTTATAAGTCAAAATTTTGATTCTGAAAATGTAAACATGTCTGATCAATTTGGATGGACTCCCTTAATGTCTGCAGCTTATTCAGGTCACATAGAAATTGTGAATTTTTTATTAAAGCTTGGAGCTAACACTAAAATTAAAGACAAATCAGGTTTAACAGCAATTGAATTAGCAATGAAAAGAAATCACTTAGATATTATTAATTTATTAAAGCAAAGGTTTCATAAAAGGAAAGATAATTCTAGTTGTGAAGGAGTTCCTGGTAATAGTAAAAATAATGTGCAAAGGGTGGTAGATGAAGAAAGCTTTTACTGCGATGTTTGTAAAATAGTTTTTACAGAGTCATCAAGGTTTAAGCATGAAACATCTACCTTGCATGTTTTCAATGGTAATCCAAAATTAAGAAATGCTTACTATGGAATACCAAGGCAGAATAAAGGATATCAAATACTGCTTAACACTGGTTGGGATGAGGAAAATGGTTTAGGGCCTTCTGGTGAAGGACAAAAATACCCAGTGAAGACAATATTGAAAAGAGATCGAAAAGGTTTAGGTCAAGGAAAAAAAGATACACCAAGAGTAACACATTTTGAACCTAGAGACACAGATGCTGTTAAATTTGTAAATAGACATAAAAGAAAAGCACGCACAAAAAGAGATTTAGCAAAACAAATGAAAAGAGATGCTGCAAAAACAAGGGCTTGGAGAAATTCAATGTCTTAAAACTCTTATAATTTAATGTAAAATATAAACAATCTTTTATTAAGTGGACGTCAAACTCGCTTCAGTAAGTTTTTCAAAGTTTTATCTGTGAATAATTAACCTATTGAACTAAAATTTCGGGAGAAAACTTAAAATTCGCGTACGAAGCGCGAACGTCTTGAAATTAAGAAACATTAATATTTTTTCATTGTCATAATTTATAAGTTATGTTACCATTATAAATTTTTCAGGGATTTTTTTTAAAAAATTGATCGAGTTGCGATTTTGATAAGTAATTAAACATTAATATACAAAGCACGCACAAGTCTTTAAAACTCCAAAAGATAACAATTTTTCAATTTATATATTAAAAATACATCATGTGGATACCGTGCCACCTTTCATTAATAATACATATTGACTCTGACGACCCCTTAAAATGTTAAATAAATTAAAAATATATTACTTTAACTCTTTTTGTTTTAGATTATGGGTTCTGATCAAAAGAAACTTTTGGATTATCTTCAAAAAATTGAAGAAAAAGGAGTTGAAATTATAACAGACAGACAAGAAGTTGTTGCTCTGGATAAGAGAAGAAATGATGATAGAGTTGGTATGAGAGCTCTACAGAAACAGAAAGACAAGAAAACATGGATAACAGTTGGCCCAATACTACTAAAAATGTCATCCAATGATGCAGAGGAATTACTCAAAGAAGGTGCTAATGCAAAATATAGTTTTAATACTATTTATCCAATAGATTATTGTACAAGAATGTGTTAAAAGATGACATATAAAACGTCTTTTGATAAAGAATAAGTTGATAGCAGATAAAACACACTTATTTACAACTTGTACTGTATATCTAATGGATACTTAGCAGAAATAAAAAAGCCACATTGTGAATCTAAATAATAAAAAATAATTTTTTGCACAGATCAAAAACACTGTGATATTGAAATAAACAAAATACGAAGTGATTTGAAGGTAAAAGTAAATGAATTGCGTGATTTGGAACACATCCCACCAGTTCCTGGACTTATGTTACAGCCTATGTCACAAACAGAAATGTCTGCAATGAATCACGTACTTGGAAAAAGTTTGTAATTATTAAAGATAATGTAAATATGTATGTAAACATTTTCCTAAATTAACTTTTTTTCTTTTTAACCTTTGGTAAAGTTAGTTATGTAATTTTATATACAAATATTTTTTACCTTGCACAGTTGTCAATTTTAATTTTCCTAATGATTTGTTTTCATTATCTGATGTAATTGATGAATGTACCAATCAGGTAAAAATGAAAATTCTGAATTACTAGCAAGGCTTTTCATTTCAATCCTATTATCAAGATTATATTCAAACTTATAGATGCATTCACTGTATTCTCTAGTAACAACAGTTTTTACATGATTTAAAAATTCATTACAAAAATTCATACATTCTGATGCATTCCATTGAGTCTAAAACCATTAAAAAAATTTATTAAACATTCATCAAGTTATGAGTTATTATCTTTCATTTGGATTATAAAATTATGATGAATCATTTTGAATAAAGTTTACCTTGCACATTTTTGGCATATCAGAAACTTTTATACTTTCCACTTCAAACACTTTTCCCAGATCAGTTCTTGTACCACATATAACTTCCTCAATACCAACTAAAAAACTTTGGCACCACCATTTCAAAAGTTTTTTACGATAATTTTCATCCTGCCTAGCATTTGTTATAACCCTATTAGTCTTCAATTCAATAAATTTTAATTTTTTCCAATCGATTGGCTCATTGACAACATCTTTTGAACAAATTCCATCCATTTCTGCACCATAAAGTATATAATTTGATCCTAACTTTGATGAAAAAAGGCAACAAAATTCTTCAGCTTCATTAACAGGCACTCTTGTATTTGGAGCTTTTTTTGGAGATTCTGAAAAACCATTCAATTTGAATTATTCAATAATTTTAGATTTTAGTAGGAATCAGTATTTACCTGAGAGCATAAATTGTTCAAATTTAAATCCCCATGACGTCATTTGAAGATCTCTCTTAGACATATTAGCCTTTTTTCTTTTCTGTTCTTCAGTATCAAATCCACATAAATATATAGTTCCACAATATTTGGCAGCGCATATTATCCAGCTATCTCTCCTCTCATATGGAGTACCGGAAATTTTAGTCAGGAGCCCTCGAAAACATACAAATTCTGGTTTCAACCTAAGAAAATGAATAATTAATATTTTAGTATTTTTTTTATTCTGGTAGGGGAAAAAAATCAAAAATATATAAACCATCTTTTTTGTTCTGGACTAGCTCTTATTTTTGTATAATTACTAATAATCCATCGTAACAACTGATCAATTTTCTCATTTAAATTTGCAGGCTTTCTAATGACCTGATTTATTCCATCATTGAGATTAAAATTGACCTGTTTTTTACTTTTGTCATTTTCATTATAGTATTTTAATTGCGCCAAATCCTGCGAGTATTCTCGCTCCTGGCCGCTCAAGCTAAAATAACCTACAACTTCTGGCCTATTAAAAGAAGGAAAATTCTTGTTTTTATGCTGTTGAATTAAAAAGCTCATTTTTCCCGGCTGTTAATTATCGTGCATATATGCGACGCTTCATTATCACTTGTTTCGATAAAGAAAAAGAGAGCTCGCAAATGTCATAACCGCTAAACCAAAACCGCGATAAATCGCGCGGCCTAGGTTTGGTTAGTGCACTCGAGATGTTTTCCGCGCGTGCGCTCAGGGCTGTGTGCACACGTATATAGGAATGTAGCTCTTGATATTTGTGTGTGTGTAAGTACGCACACAGTGAGGTACGGGGGGCGTTCGTGAGAAACCAGTCTGTAACAATGAAATACATAGGTACGTTTAAATAAGAAAAGTGACTAATTTTCTAACAAAGTATCACGTATTTAATCGTGTAACTATTAGTAATATTCGAATTGTAAATGGAGCCACTGATTATGCTAGATGATTTTCATATATAAGTAATAAGTAATAAAGAAAATAATTTGTTAATTTTTTAAATCACTAAACAGGATGAAAAGAGAATGGAATTTGTTATCCAGAACTATTACTTCCAAACAGTCGATAATATATCGTTTAAAAAAGCCACCCACTCTCTCTCTCTCTCTCTCTCTCTCTCTCTCTCTCTCTCTCTCTCTCTCTCTCTCTCTCTCTCTCTCTCTCTCTCTTTCTTTCTCTCTCTCTAAGTCCTTTTGATATATTCTTTTTTATATCAATAACCACTGCGTTACTTATATTGTTTGACGTAACACTTGTTTTACTTTATATTGTTGTCTAAGGACCTTTTTGACCCGTATAATAAACATAAACGAATAAATAAATAAATTTTGTTATCTGTTACCAGATAAATTTTTTGTATACTTTAATTTTAAGTAATAATTAAAATTTTAACCAATATATAATAAATACAGCATAAGATTTTGTTTGAAAATTCCTTGCTCAATAATAGCTACACGAATAAAATATTAACGTCCCCTGGTTTTTATTAACAAATTATATGCTACAATTTCGCGACCAGAGAAACAATACAACTACATTATATACATCCCTAAACTATCATCTTTCCTTGACGACATAATCCTACCGCAACCGCGTGCTCCAAATTGCCCGAAAAACGTAGAGCGGCTATTATACATCCGACCAAACCCAAAAAAGGCCATCGAGGAGCGACAATTAAGTACAAAAGAAAATTTCTCAGGAACAAAACGACGGCGCGCTTATATGCTTCTCCCCAATACCTTACACACGCGTTGCAACGGACTACACGACGACCGCAGAGCTCTAAAATCGAAGAGACCCGAGCCTATGGCGAAACGCCGCTCGTCGAATGGCGATCTCGCGTGCCGCGGCTTGCACGCACGCGAGACCGCATTGGGGATGAGCAGCCTTCGCTCATATACGTGTATGTGTGCACGTGTGCTCATTTTTTTTCCACGTAGGTGTTGCCCCGACACTCTCTGTCGTCCTTGGTCGGAGGGGTGTGCCGCGGGGCGCACCCTTAACGGAAATCGGAATTGCGCCGGCGGCTCTTATATGGTCGGGCTGCGCTTTTGTGCTCCTGCGCGTATAGTACTTACACATACGCAGAGAGCGCGTGGTGAGCCTTCGAGAGTCGACGAAAAAGGGAAAAGTCTCGCAGAGAGGAGACAGAGAGAAGATACCTTTTCTATATATACATATATCGTATAGGAAAGGGGTGAGGATGGGTAACAAGGTGGCAACGTTCTCCGAGGAGCAGCTCGAGGATTACCAGGACTGCACGTACTTCACGAGGAAGGAGATCCTGAGGTGGGTATAATATCTATACCGTTAAAGTAGTCCGACGTTTATGCCACGTCCGGCGAAAGAGAAAGAGAGAGAGGGCAAGCCCCCGCGCGCCCGTCATGGGAATTGCGCTTTTAATCGTATGTATACTTATAAAATCCGTGTATGCGTGCGCTCGCGTGTGCGCCTATATATGTGAAATTAGACTCCACAAGCGCTTCCGAGAGATGGCCGATCCCGGGATGGTGCCGCGTAGCATGACACCGTACGAGGCCTCGAATTTACGCCTGCCCCTGGATTACCTCGCCAGGATACCAGAGTTGAAGGTGCTTCTTCGTCATCTACTTTTGGCTTCTTTTTTTATTCTTATATTGTTCGTTGAAGATTAGCGGAGTATGCTTCCTTTTATGGAGGTGTAATTATGTTTTGTTGCGCTTCTATGTGTAGATAAGAGTTTATTCGTTTTTTTTATGACATATATATTTTCAAGTGGAAGCAGCTTTATTATTTAAGCTATAGTGCTACTCTTAGTAAAGATAGTACTTTTTGATTGTTTCATATGATTCTTTTACGTTTTAATTTTTTTTTTTATATAATTTAGGTAAGTAATGATTATCAGTATTAGCATTATTATGTTATGCTTATTCAGTGTAAATATTATTTACTGCAGCTTTGTAAAATCATCAGTTCTGATGCGTTCTTATTTGTTTCTAATAATTTATTATATTTTTTTTGTAACTAGTCAGTATGAAATAATAAATATTTTATTTATAAAATAAAAACAATGAATTTAATATTTATTCACCAAATCAACTTAAAGAATTGACAATTTAAAAAATAATTTAATTTTAATTTTATTACATTGTTTTATTCAATTATAAATATAGATCATGATATCTTGTCGATATTATAATTAAAAAAAAAACTTTCTTATTACTTTAATGTCCAAGGAAAATATTACATCAAAACGAAACGTTTGTACTCTTGTGTTATATAAGAATTGAAAATCGATTTTTTGTGAATTTTACTTAAACACTTCATTAATCATTGTCCATAAGTTATTACTACTCAGCAACATAACTAGATACAAATTACACATTTAAAATAGTTTACGCGCATCGGATTAGCATTAATTTGATGCGTCCACTCTCCGATATAAATAGATTGATTATAAATATGCAAATACATAAGTACTTGCAATATCATACTAAGATGAAAATGTAACTGATATAGATATAAGTGTCATATAATTTTTAAAGATGTGTATTGAAATACAAGGAAAATACGATAATTTCTCTTATAATATTTCAACGTTATTTTAGTACACGAGACGTCCTAATTGAAAATATAAAGTTTTAATAAATTTTCGTACGTACGCGTAAACAGCTTTGATATTTTGCATGACAAAGCAAGCTTGGAATCAAATTTGTATGTTCAGACAATTTTCACCTTGATGTACGAAAGCGTATACTCGGTAATAGAACGCGCCCGTATAAGCTGTTTTTCCTGTATGCTTTTTAACTCTTAAATCTTAGATATTTTACTGACACGTTGAAAGTAATTTTTAGAATATTATTCTTTCTATCTAAAAAAATGTGTTATAAGAAATTGTATTTATTCAAGCTAAAATAATTTGTTGCAATAATTTTATGCAAGCAATATTGACATAAAACTTTTATTCATTTAAATAATAATTTTTATATACACCTTATATAATTCTAAAATAAACTTACCGCAATCGTTATTGTTGCTTAATGCACAATGACCTGATGAACCAAGTTTTTTTTTCGATTTCCTCACTGGTCTTTGGGTTTCCGATGAACCGTTACTCCATATGGCTCCATATTGTAAGACTATACACTCCAGATGGATGATGTTTCGAAACGTGCTATTAACACGTTTGGTAGAACGAGTTTTCCATGCTCAGCCCTGAAATTTGAATATTCTCTTAACTATTAAATATCCGAAATTTTTTAACGCTCAATTGTTTGTAGTAAGAAATTGAATCGTTTGAAGAGCAAGATTTTCGATGCGCATGTATTTTGAAATTTCGGGAAGCTGGAGTGGCGTGTTCCACGTGGAGCCACATGGACCAGTATATAACTCGCATAACGAATCGAAGTGATTAAAAATTCGGTAAACGTGTCTTGTGCTTTAATAAGAAGTATAAAAAGAATATAAAACGTATTTATTTTCGAGTTTGCACGTAGAAAAAGAGTTACAAAATTATAAATAAAATAAAAGATAATTAATTGGTTCGATTTTATTTTAATAAAAAATAATACCTATCAGCTCCTACTAAAAAAGTGTCGTAAAGCAAATGTAAAGTCTGCTTCGCACATTAGCATTAAAATAGCTGTATATATTTACACGTTTTATTCATTCTTATATAATATTGAATTAATTTTTCAATAATTTTAGTCAATGGGTACATCGTGATAAAACGCAAACTACATCGACTACAAAAACCCTTTTCATACGACACACCTAGCAATTAACAACAAACCATTTTCAATTACCCTCCTAGAAACAATGCCTCCGTCACTCCAATTAAAACCAAAGCCAAATCCAAAACCCCCCTCCGAAAAAAGAAACATTCTCACACACAGCTCACCCAAATAAAGTCATATTATACACCAGTTTTATAAAATATACAGCCTGCACAGATAGACGGGTCCGATATAGGTACTCCATTAACATATCTCTCATTCATAAGCCCATCCGCAGACACCGCGACAGACGTATACCTGTATATATACCTACATCCATACGAAACCCGAATCATCGTCATATATTTGCTGTCTGTATCTTTCACGCGCGTGTATGCAGGAGAACCCGTTCCGGGAGCGCATTGGCCGGGTGTTCACCAGCGGTCTGGATGGTGGTAGCGGCAGCGGTGGCCAAACTACCGTGGCGCGCCGTGCCAGCATTGAAGGGGAGGGCATCTGCTTCGAGGAGTTCCTCGAGATGATGTCCGTCTTCTCCGAGCACGCGCCCCGTGATCTCAAGGTGTTTTACGCCTTCAAGATTTATGGTATAGTTTGGTTGTCTGATGGGAGATGATTGGCTGATGGGATGATCTCAGACTACTTTAGGAGTGATTTTTTTATTTTATATATCAGAGTTATTTGGGAAAATTGTGGTTTAACTTATTATCCGCTTTGGGTCACAATTAAAATTATAGAATTCTTGTTTTCTTTTTTTTATAACTCTATTTAGATTATAAATTTTAAACAATTATCTTTGGGTTTTTGTAACTTATGCATAATTATAAAAATAAGTTATAATAGTAGTAAACTAAAATGTTTAGTGAAGATCAAACGTTGTAACTAAAAGCACGAGGATGTTGGTAACTATATAAGATATAGTTCCATAAATATTCCGAGATCTCCTCAACATAAATTATTGAGAAAAAAAAAATGATGAAAACTAAGAGTTTTTTTCCACTCTTGAAATACGTAAAAAATAAAAAACTCCAGAATCATCCCATCATCGAAATATTTCAACCCATACATACTAACTCCAAACCTCTCGACGTTTCAGATTTCGACGAGGACGGTATCGTAGGCCTGAGCGACCTGGACCAGACCTGCCGCCACCTAATCCAGGGCGGTCTCACGGACGAAGAGGTGGGCACAGTATGTCAGAAGGTGCTAGAGGAGAGCGACATAGACGGCGACGGCGCCCTGTCCTACCTGGAATTCGAGCACGTCGTCACGCGTGCCTCCGACTTCTTGTCGACCTTTCACATACGCATCTAGAGAGGGGAAAAACTCTCCCACACTCTCATCATCGCTCTCCTCCTAATCATTTCAAATGACTCGTAGAAAGTGTATATTATACCCATAAGAGAATGAGAATATACATCAACCACTTCGATCTCTGTATACGAGACTCTGCATATATGTGTGTGTCATTCAGGCGTTATCCCTCTCTCACACTCGCAGCATGATTTACGCATTGTTCTCGTTAAAAAGGATCTCGCGCTCGCTCGCTCGCGTATATAGAAAGTCCGCTCTCCTGCGCCAGTGAAATTTCCTCTCAGCGAGATGCTGTGCACGCGCGTGCTCTCTCGCAAGCGTTACCTTGTCTCCCTCCCTCGGCACATTCGATTTGCGAATCGCGATGGCTTTCAAGGTTAAGGGGACCGAGCGAGGGGAGCTGTATACGAGTCAGCCTCTCTTCTCCTCTCTCTCTGACCCCTCTGACCCCCTCGCAGAAAGGTATAGTAGTATAACAAAACTATATACGCGTTCTCTCTCTCCCTTTCTTATACCGCTTCGCGCGCGCACGTAATTTTCCCAATGGGCTGTTACGCGGTATACATATATACACGCAAGAGCGAGAAAGATTTTCGGCGGAGAGACCACGCGTAAAAGTTAAAACGAACGCGCGTCTTGTGGTGGTACCGTGTGCTCCGAAAGGAGCCAGAACGGAGCAACAGCAGCAGCAGCAGCATCGCCGTATCTAAGCGAGTCTCAACGCTCGCGCATTCGAAACCAAGGCCAGCCGGTCGCTTGACCAGCTCTCCTCCCTCGCGCGCGCGAGAGATCGCTCTCTCCTCTCCTCGTTCTCTCGCGCCCCCCGTGCGTCGAGAAAACATTCTTCCTTCGTCGTTCTCTCCCGGCGTTTATATACACTTATACACACGAGCCCGCGTGTATATAATGCACCTATACCTTCCTTCCCCTCTTTCTCTCTCTCGCCCTTATGCACGCGCGAGCTAGCTCCTTTTTTCGCTCTTTTCTCTCTCTCTCTCTCGCCGCCGAGGCATTTCTTTCCGTCCTCGTTCTTTTCTCGCTCGCTCTCCCCGCGGCGGCTAACGAGCCGCGCGCGTACGAAGAGAGAGAAGATCGCGCGTGGGCGTGAGCCTCGAACGCGTTCTCCAGGCGAGTTCTCAGGCCCCGACATATATGTGTGTATGTGTATGTTACACACGCACGTATGTGAACACATACATATACGTAGAGAGCATTTGCATAGCCCCGCGCGCTCGAGCGTGTATGTATAATATACCTGCGGCGGTGCGTATATATACGTGGCGAATTTCGCGGATGTACGGCTTCGTCGCTTCTCTCTCTCTCTCTCTCTCTCTCTCCCTCGAAGAAAAAAACGAAGAATACACACACACACACACGCGTATATATTTTTCGATGGAGCGTTGCACGCGCATTTTTCGTGCGAGCGAGAAGAAGCCGAGAGCGAGGCACAGCAGCAGCGCAGGTAGGCCTCAGAAAAGGGGGAAGAGAAGAGAGAAGAACGGCCGGGAGAAAAGGATAAGCAAGAGAGACGAAAACGAAGGGTTCGGAGGCGGCGGCGGCGGCGGCGGTTGGTGGCCAGCGGAATGTGGCTTGACCAGCCGCTCGCTCTCGGGGGATCCCCCGCCTCCTCTTCCTCCTCCTACTGCTCCGGGGTGCCCAAACAACTCGAATATTCTCGAGTAGAGAGAGAGAAAGAGAGAAGAGCTATCGCGGGCCTCCCATCTCTCTCTCCCGCTCCGCTTACCTGCTTTACCTGCCCGAGCGCGCGGATGAAATAAAAGCCACACGAGCGGTCCCTCTCTCTCCCCTTTCAAAGATGCTGCTGCTGTTGCTCTGCCACGTCGACCGCGTTTTACAGCAAGCGAGAGCCGCGCGGCATCAGCAGCAGCATCATCCTTTTTGATTCCTCTCCCCGCGTGCCCAATGATAATCCCCCTGCATCGATTTTTCCTTCCTTTTGGAAGAAAGAAAGATAAAGAAGAAGGAACGTTCGTTCGTTCTGGAAAGTCGAGAGCGGCTCGATTTTGCAATTCGAGCGAGAGCGACTTTCTTCTTTCGCGCCGCGCTTTGTTTCGTTGCGCGCAGGGGTTGCTGCTGCTGCAGAAGCAGTACCGCGTGCATCTGCATAACCGGTACACGATGTACGATTCTCCACCGCCGTCGACTTGCGCTCCCGTAATTTCATCGCCTCTCCTCTTCCTTTCATACATATATACCCACACGCATTTTTCAGCGCGGGGAAAGTCCGCGCGACACCTCTGCCTCGCGCTACAGGCCGATCATGTACGTATATGCATGCACATATACGTGCGCGCACGCGCCCACGCGCGGCGATGACATCATCGTCCAAGGACTTTAACCTCTTGGCATGAGAGCGTCTTCACGGCAGGTAACGTATAGGTAGGTAGGTATACTTACACGCGCGCCGATTCTATCCGCGAGGAGAGAAAGAGACTTCAATCGCGGCCTGCTGCAAGCGCGATGATTTTCGGCTGCGCAGAATGAGAGAGAGAAAGGGGAGCAAGTTATATAGAGGGACCACGACTCTCTCTCACGCGCGTTCGGGGGGCAGGTGCGAGCTCTGGCGCAGCCTCTCGCGCGTTCTATGGGGATCGTACGGTGGTAACGGTTTCTCATTGAAAAATACCACGTCGCAAGCGGGGAGAATAAGTATAAATGCAAGAGAAAGAGAAAAAAGACAGTTGCGTTCATCTCGAAATGAAATTTCTCTCTCAGAGCGCGGATAGAGATAGCAAATACATGTACGCATATATATAACGTTCGAGGGTGCAGGGAGAGTGCATAATATTCCGGGTAAGCGTAGCGAGAGCAACAGCAGCAGCAAGGACGTCGCACGTCCGGCGGAAGCCCAAGGGCGCGTGAGTGCCAGCACATTGGGTCTGTATTAGCACCAGCATGCGAATAGAACTGGAGAACCTCCACCCCGCCGACGACGATGATGATCATCGCGTTGATAATAACGCCGAGACACTTACCTATAGCTAAGTATGTATATATATGGTTCAGTGCTGTGCAGGGTATATCAGCTCTCGCGCTGACTTTTGTTCTCTCTCGCGAAGACGCTCGCTCTTTCTCTCTTCCGAGACAAAGACGCGAGACGGAGAGATGTGCGCGTATACGTTTTTGTATATCTATATACTTACCTGCCTACCTCTCTCTCCCGCTCTTCTCAGGTCATTGGATGTTCGTTGCGCGTACGCGCCGCCGTCGTATGGGAATCGTCGTTATAGCGCGCTCGCTCGCGGAGAGTCGTTGGAATGCGGTCCTTTTTTCCTTTTTGTGCGCGCCTCTCTCTCTCTCTCTCTTGGAGGAGCCATCCGTACTTATACTTGCCTACCTGGCGACGGCGGCGGTAATCCCCCGTCGTCCCCTCGGGGGGCGCGAGAGAGAGAGAGAGAGAGAGAGAGAGAGAGAGGAGCCGGAACAGGTATAAAGGCACGGCGAGGGGTGGTGGGAGGGGAGGGGGAAAGAACGAGTTTCTCTCTCTCTCGCGACGAGGCTGACGTCAGGCGGACGATTTGAACGGACCAATGAGGCACTCGGTGGGGTAGAGTGGGGACGCCCGGACGCGAAAGGTGCGCGCGCGAGTCGCCCGCGGCCGGCGCGGCCACGCCGTCAGTTTCTCCGGGAGCGAGCTAGTGTTCGCGTCGGCTCGCCGTCTTCTCACTCTCTCTCTCATCCCATCTCTCTCTGTCTTTCTCTTTCCCTCCATCTCCCGCGCGGACCAGTTCTCTCTCTCTCTCTTACTCACTCACTCACACACTCCTCTTCCCCTCGGTCAGTCAGTGCCTGCCGGCCGGTCGCCACACACACGCACACCGGCCTTCAACGAATAACCTCGTCTTCGTCATCGTCCAGGAAAACAGTCGAACTACGTCGTCTTCCAGGTAAGCAAGCACACACATTCACAGACCCGTTCGTTCTTTATATAGATATATACATACACGTACGGTACGTGTGCTACACGCCGCATGCACATCGTCCGCGCCCACCTGTTGAGCGAACGGACGGACGGGCGAGTCGGAGCAGAGCGCGTGCGCGCGTAACCGCGGAATTTCGCATGGCAACGCAACGCAACGCGCGCTGAGCACGAAATTTCGCACGCTGCCGAAGCGGAGAGAAAGGAGAGGAGAGCCAGCCGTGTGTATCTTATCTTGCCGAGCGTCAACGTGGCGTTGCCGTTCGCATATACATATATACATGCGAGTGTGCTGTGTGTGTGAGAGTGTGTGTTAAATCGGCGAGGCTCTTATCTCGCTCTCTTCCGTACCGTCGCGACGACTATACCGCCGTCTCTCTCGCTCTCGGGTTTTCCAGCTAATCGCGCACGTGCTCCCAAAAGGCAGCAGCAGCAGCAGCAATGGTATGTACCGTTAGCACACTCGCTCTCACACGCGCTTCATGCACAGAATCCCTTTGTCTTCGCTCGCTCGGTGGACCCTTTGTCCGTGACCTTCGACGCCTTTCCGCTTCCTCGCTCACATCGTACATTCACGAGCGACTCCGGTTTGACATTGTCATCGGCGCGACTGCGCGTTACGGCGTGTGCGAGACACATCGAGAGAGCGGCTTTCTCCGAATGGCCGTCGTTGCGAAATGAACCGCCGCGGGCGATCGGCGGCGGCGGCGACCGGTCGACCTAGTAAATCACGCAAGGTTTTCGCAGTGCGGCCTCGCGAGCGCGCGTATCATTTTAAAACGTGCTTCTCGCCGTTGGTGAAAAAAAACCAGCCAGCGGGAAAAAAGAATGAGTCGAGTCGGTTTTCGATAGAGAGACAGAGCGTGCGCGTATTGTCACGTGCCCCGTGCGCGCGCACCGATAAAGGCGATTGCCAGCGTATTCAAAAGGTAAATAGGTATACGCGCAATCGCTTGTCAATGAATCCGCGATCGCATACGTGCCTCAGGCCCGCTTGATGAGCGAGCGATCGTTGGCTGTGGCTGCTGCCTCCTCGAGCGTAATCGAATTATTGGCCCGACAGTATCGTACGTTCGTACGCGCTGTTCGTTACATCGGGACGCGTGTACATACGCTATGCGCATAACAAAGAGAGACGAGCGAGAAAATATTATTGACGATGCATTTTGTTTTTCCAGGTATTCCGAGGAGATAATATGACGTGCTACTGGATTGGAGCAGGATGAGAAGAGGATAGAAGTGAAGAATAGACACCGCTGGATTAGCAAGATTTTGGCGCGGACATTTTCTTTGGTTATCTAGCTGTATGAGTTTTGTTGTACATCATAAAGCTAGGTTACCGGAGTTAAGCTCCTCGCCATATCAACGACCGCATCAGATTTAGATTGTCCACGCGCGATTAGCCTATCGATCTCTCTCACTCTCGCAGGATATGATTCGTGAATCGAATCAACTTGCTGTGCCCCGTTTCTCTTCGACCGAAGCAGGCAGGCAAGCCAACCAGCCAGCAACTTTCTTGGAAGAAAAAAAATTATGTATTCCGCGCTCGGCGTACGTGTTTTTTGCCGCGGGACACTCGCGCGCGTGATTCATGTATAGCGAGCGTATCTCACTTAAAATGTACCCAATGTCAGCCGAAACTCTCGAACGTGTACATTTTAATGACGAAACGTATGTATGTATGTACGTAAGCAAGCGCGCGAGCTTTATCTCTTTTTATTGTAAAACAATTTCATGTACGCGTGCTGGAATTTCGTTTATGTAAATTTTTCCGTTTGATTTTATTTTGTATGCGAATTGACTTTGTGTAAGTATTCTGTACTTTTTTCGATCCTGTTGTTATTTTTTTTTATTTGTATCATTGTGTAATGGAATTTTTCCATAATGTGACTGTAATGTTAACTTTTGTTTTATTTTTTTTTCTCTTTTGTTTATTTATTTAACCAAATTATTTTCATAAATTCAATAGGTATAATTTTATTTCGGTATTAGGTTGAAGGGTAAGTTTGACATAGATTTCTGCTATGCCGGCATTGTAATTTAATTATTATTAAATAATTTTTAAAAATTTATAAAAGCGCTATTTTACGAATACGTGATTCAAATTTGAATTTATGCCATTTATTAAATGTTTTTAATTTTGAGTTACCAAGAGATAAGATCATAATTTTTTTTTGTAGTCGTAAATATTATTGGTAAAAGTTTTATCTTTGAAAATAGTTTTAAAAATTATTAAAATGAATATAAATACAATGCCGATGTTACAGATTAAATTTTCTTGAAAAATTTATTAAATGTTTTTAATTTTGAGTTACCAAGAGATAAGATCAATTTTTTTTGTAGTAAATATTATTGGTAAAAGTTTTATCTTTGAAAATAGTTTTAAAAATTATTAAAATAAATAAAAATACAATGCCGATGTTACAGAGATTAAATTTTCTTGAAAAATTCAAATAGATTACCGAAACAGTATTATTTGACGTACGCTATTTCTATTTGATTGTACTTAGTTACTATTCAAAATAAGTTCTAATAAAATTAATTTTCTTACAATTGAATCGTCATTACTGAGCCTGTAAGAAAGTAACATTTTCCTTTGAATGTCACCTGAAATTTTTATTGTAGAAATATTTAAATGGAATTACTATAAGGTAGTTAATAAACGTGAAATGGAAACGGTTAAAATTTACATTATTTAATTTAATTGTTCCTCTAAACTTTTCGACTTTTTGGTCAGATCTAGGTGTCCTTATCAAAATTTTTGTCCGTCAGGTGCACTATTAGACGCATAATTTTTCCCACTCTTCATATTAATCAACTAGAATATTTACCATAAGAACGAGAAGCGAATTTTCATGTGTAGATCAAGGATACACGCTTGACAGAGATACGAGAATGGTTCCCACACACGGTAAACAATAAACGAGCGGAGCTTACACATATGCATGCACACTCCTCCCTAACACCTTGAGGAAACGCAACTACATACAATGTTACTTACACCGGCTGCGCCGGTGTGTGCTTCTCGTCAAGGGAAAGGCGCTCGCTCGTTCAGCGTTTATCGCTCCCTGATTGTGTGCGTTCTTATGGGAAAATCCTGTAGGAGGATGTGTGCGCCCCATGCGTGAAAAAAGTGGTATTTCCGCCTTCGCTCCGGAATTTCGTCTATTGTTCCAGTATGCGAGCGTGTGCGACGTGCGTATACATGTATGTATAAACGGAAATACGGGAAGGGAGGAGGGAGTCACTCGCTCCTATCGCCAATGGGAATTAAATAAAGAATTTTTTGACTAATTACGCCTGGCGTGTACAATGATTATTTTTACCCTTCCCCTTCGTTGTTATATGGTAGTATAATGTATTCTGAATGACTTTCTTAGATGGAAATTCGAAGCTTTTTTGCAGGTGGGAAGGAGATTGGTTTTTTTTTTTTTGACATGATTGCTAGTAATTAGATGTTTTTTTCTCAGTTCTCGCGCGATCTTTCGAGAAGCGATAGATGGCGCCACGTCCTGGATAAGAGCCGTACTGATAATCAAGGATTTCGGGCGTATCACATTACCACTTATGGTTAAAGAGACTCTGCACTTTGATGACATTAAAAATCTTACAAGTAGATAAATTTATTTTTATCAGTGCATTGATAATGCATTGAAACTCAAATAATTGGGTTATGCTAATTAGAAAACGTTACATTAGAACAGAAATGAAATTTAAAAAAATCGAAGGATTTATTTTATTATACATCCATGCATTATCATCCGAGCTTTTCTAGAAAAATCAATAAATGAAGCAAAGCAAGTATCATTAAATTGTTACATGTATGGTCAAAAACAGATAGATATTCGTATTTGAATTTTCGTTTAATAAAAAGCTGAATCATTTTTAGCTAGAATATCTTATTCACTCGTAAATACATGCATGCATATCAACGTGTATTTGTGTAGCACATGCGTGTATACATATATATATACGAAACAAACGACACGCGATTCGCGAGCCGCCAACTCGCGGCCGCCGATAAACGGAAGTACGGTACTAGTCAAGTTTGGCGCGCGCTCAAAAGCCTCCGAGTATATCGCTTATTTTATCCACTTTTTACCCAGAAAACTCCGCAAAAATCCTCATTTGCAATCCTTTCATTCCTTAGAAAGCTTTTTGTAATCAATTTTCACTGTCTGTCAGTTTTCTTTAACAACCCCGCCGGAATACGGAAGTTCCAGGGGTGCCGGGTACGCGAAAAGTTCTGGAGGCTTCCAGAACCTTCGCGAACGTTCGAGAAGCAGAGCCGCGCGCTGTATATAAAGTCGTCTGCCGACCCGGCGCGCCGCATTAGAAGGATCACGGCAGAGCCGCACACCCCGTTCTATTGAGTTACCCTCTCAGCGCAACGTGACTTACCCCATAAGGGCGTTTTTTTCTACATTTAATAAGTGAAGGTAAGGTTATTCTTTTAGAATTTATCTAACTGAAGCGTTTTTCGTGCGTATTTTTTGCGTGGTCGCGTTTTGCGGAAAAATAGGCGGTTAGTGGTTGACGTTTGCGAGAATGTTCTAATGGAAGCATCGAGCACGTTTTGGCTTGTATGGCAAATGTAATTGCGATTAAGCGTGGACACCTCGTTTTCTTTTGTATGTTAATTTGTTTAAACGATATTTGATGCGTAATGTGAAAACATTTTCGATATAATTTTGCATTAAATTTTGAAAATTTTAAATTAGTTATCGGTCGTTAAGTTTTTTCTAGTTTGCATCATACTCTTTCACGTTGTGTGACAATTTTTTTGTCTTAAAAGGGAAGCCGCGTACGTTAATAAATTTTTAAGAAATAATTGGTGGATATTGATTTTTTTATTTTTATTTTATTCTGTTCTTTTTAATTTTTTTTAAAACCACATTTTATTGAGTCAGTCCGCGACGTGACAAAAGAATTTTTTTTACATTTCCGCGAATTAATAACCGTATTTCTAAAATTTTTATTGGGATTTTCAGATGGCTGATGCAAAAATGGAGACTGCCGGAGATGTTGAGACTTTTGCTTTCCAAGCAGAAATTGCTCAGTTGATGTCCCTCATCATCAACACCTTCTATTCCAACAAGGAAATCTACCTCAGAGAGTTGATCTCAAACTCCAGTGATGCCTTGGACAAAATCCGTTATGAGTCACTAACTGATCCAACTAAGCTTGACTCTGGCAAGGACTTGTATATCAAAATTATTCCTAACAAAAATGATGGAACTTTGACCATCATTGACACAGGTATTGGTATGACCAAGGCTGATTTGGTAAACAATCTTGGAACTATCGCTAAGTCTGGAACCAAGGCTTTCATGGAGGCTCTCCAGGCTGGAGCTGACATTTCTATGATTGGTCAGTTTGGTGTTGGTTTCTACTCTGCTTACCTGGTTGCTGACAAAGTCACTGTTGTCTCAAAGCACAATGATGACGAACAGTACATTTGGGAATCCAGTGCTGGTGGATCTTTCACCATCAAGCTAGATCAGGGTGAACCCCTTGGACGCGGTACCAAGATTGTCCTCCATATCAAGGCAGATCAGTCTGAATACTTGGAAGAGAGCAAAGTCAAGGAAATCGTCAAGAAGCACTCTCAGTTCATTGGCTACCCCATCAAACTTCTGGTTCAGAAGGAACGTGAGAAGGAATTGAGCGATGATGAGGCTGAGGCTGAAGAAGAAAAGAAAGAGGAAGAAGATGATGGAAAGCCAAAGGTTGAGGATGTAGGTGAAGATGAGGAAGAAGACGGAGACAAAGATAAGAAAAAAAAGAAGAAGAAGACCATCAAAGAAAAGTACACAGAAGATGAAGAGCTCAACAAGACCAAGCCTATCTGGACCAGAAATCCTGATGACATCACACAAGACGAGTATGGTGAATTCTACAAGTCATTGACCAATGACTGGGAAGACCACTTAGCTGTCAAACACTTCTCTGTAGAAGGTCAATTGGAATTCAGGGCTCTTCTCTTCGCACCCAGGAGAGTGCCATTCGATCTTTTTGAAAACAAGAAGAGGAAGAACAACATCAAATTGTATGTCCGTCGTGTGTTCATCATGGACAACTGCGAGGAATTGATTCCAGAGTACCTCAACTTCATGAAGGGAGTCGTCGACAGCGAAGATCTTCCCTTGAACATTTCTCGTGAAATGTTGCAGCAAAACAAGATCCTTAAGGTTATCAGGAAGAATCTTGTCAAGAAATGCTTGGACTTGTTTGAAGAACTTACTGAAGACAAGGAAAATTACAAGATATTCTATGAACAGTTCAGCAAGAACATTAAACTTGGAATCCACGAGGATAGTGGCAACCGCTCCAAATTGGCTGACTTGCTCCGTTTCCACACATCTGCTTCTGGCGAGGAGGCATGCTCTCTGAAGGAGTATGTTGCCAGAATGAAGGACAACCAGAAACACATCTACTTCATCACTGGTGAAACCAAGGAGCAAGTAGCCAACAGTTCTTTCGTTGAGCGCGTCAAGAAGCGTGGCTTCGAAGTTATCTACATGACTGAGCCCATTGATGAGTATGTTGTCCAGCAACTGAAGGAATACGATGGCAAACAGCTGGTGTCTGTAACCAAGGAGGGTCTTGAGCTGCCCGTTGATGAGGAAGAGAAGAAGAAACAAGAGGAAGACAAGGCTAAATTCGAGAACCTGTGCAATGTCATGAAGACCATCCTGGACAGCAAAGTTGAGAAGGTCGTTGTATCAAACCGTCTTGTTGACTCTCCCTGCTGTATTGTAACGTCTCAGTATGGCTGGACCGCCAACATGGAGAGGATCATGAAGGCTCAGGCCCTTCGCGACACGTCCACCATGGGATACATGGCTGCCAAGAAGCACCTCGAAGTCAACCCTGACCATCCAATCATCGAAAACCTCAGACAGAAGGCTGACGCTGATAAGAACGACAAATCGGTCAAGGACTTAGTCATCCTTCTTTTCGAAACCTCTCTCCTTTCGTCTGGCTTCTCTCTGGACGAGCCACAAGTTCACGCCTCCCGCATCTACAGGATGATCAAGCTCGGTCTCGGCATTGATGAGGACGAGCCCGTTGTTGAAGAAACCAAAGTTGCCGAAGAAGTGCCATCCCTGGAGGGTGGTGAAGAAGACGCTTCACGAATGGAAGAAGTCGACTAAATTACATAGCGTTTTATATGTAAATTAATATCACACATCGTTAGGAAAAAAATACGCCGCGTTTTATGTGGTGTGCAAGCGTGCATTTACCATGACATCCGCTGTAACTATACAGATTTGTCATTGTTATTAGGACTTTTTTTATTCTAATTATAATTTAATTAATCATTCCTAAGTAAGATAACACACCAAACACCAAAAACACACATTATTGTCAATAAGACTTAAAATAATAAAATACCGTTTTCGAAATAATACATATCGTCTTTACCTCTTTATTTTTTCCTTGTACTCCTGTTTACGATACTTTATAATGAAAAAAAGTTTTTATTAAATTACATTAAAATTTTATTGTTAAATATACTTGTTAATCGCCATTTTCTGATAATTCATATTGAAAGAATTTTAAAACTTGCTGAGATTCGAAACAAATTAGAATTTCTTAAAATAATAGAGCAAAATAATAAATAACTTTAATTTTTAAACAAATTTTGGCTTATGGTTTTTATATATTTTTATATATATATATATATATATATATATATATACATATATATATATATATATATAAACTTCGAATAATACTACTGATAAACTATTGAAATAATAAAATGTTATAAGCTTCAAATACATAATACTTACTCATTAAATTGCAACAGCTTTTAAAATACCTTTTCTATATATACTTATACTTACGAAAAATTCCTATTATACGTACTTATAACATATTGCTTATACATAATACAATGTATTTTAAAAATCACTATTTGAAACTTTGAACGAGTGGTCGGGGGTGAAAGAAAAGCTCGTGTTTGAAAATTCAGAGCTCCGAGCCAATCACAAGCGCTCTCTGCCGAAAGCTTCGGGAAGGTTATTGTGCAACGCGCGCTTGTGTCTGTCTGCTGCTCGGTCAGTATTATGGGTCACACGCATATCACGAGCCAAGTCGACTATTTTTCATGACTTGATCATCGAATTATCCACGTAAACAAGGAGTTTGTAAATAAAACGATGGCGAGCAAAGGCTGGAAGGTATGTTTAACACCGCTATCATTGAAAAAAACGATCAATAACCGCGGTTAATTGTCGAGTTCGTCTACTACTGCTAGTGCTGCTGACGTGAAAGATTAAAAACTTTTTTACTTTTTAGGTGGTGCAGGCGCACGTACCACTGATAAAGTTCCGCAAAGGCGGCAACAGTCGAGGTAACTATCGTCCGGATATCCCCGCGGTCACTGGAAAATCCGCGCTTTTCCACGAAAAGTAATGAGATAATTTTGTTGGTTATAGTTGCTGCTGCAGCGGGAGGGGGCCATCACCCAGCATCGGCCCCATCTGGTCCAGGGCCGGCGACAGCGGGCAAGCCGGCGGGTGCCACGGGGCCGAACGTCGTCGTGCTGCCGATCATCGAGGATTTCCAACTGCCACGAAGATTTCAGAGGAGGCAGATTGACTCCAAAGAAATCGAATACATTAACGTTAGCATAGTCGTGTTTATCTTGAAAATTTTAAAGTCGTAAATTTAGAATTTAATGGTTACATAATTTAGGTGATGAAATTAATACTTTGAATATTATTTTGCAGCGCGGAGGTCCAGAATAAACGCAAAGCTCATCGGGAGGCGTTATCATTGAGAGGGATGCCTATACGGATCATTTCACATACATTTTCAAAGCGACATCGCAATGCACCAAGTAACAATTGTCTATGATGTTAAAATATCGTCGCAGCTTCAGTCACAGAAGACTATGTTAAAAACGAATTGATATTAATATATTGCAATAAAGCGAAGTGTTCGAAGAAACCAAAAACTCCGATCTTTTTCTTATTCTTTTTAAATAGAACTACAGCTTTCCTTGAACTCGGCCACTCTCGATGTCCCATGAGCAAGGCTACGCTGCGCTTGCGACACGCCGCAGAGACTTTATCGCGCGCGGCCCGCCGCTTACGCACTCTCGTGTATATATGTGTGTGCGTACGTTTTCGCACATTTGACATTGCCCGCGAGCTCGCTATTTTTGGATTAGCCTTTTCTAATGTCCGCGAGTATATTAGAAACGAGCGAGCTTAAAAATAGATAACGCGCGCGCGATTCCCAGTGTCTGCGAACGAGCTTTTCTTCTTTGCGTCTCTTCGCTCTGCTGAGCACGGCTAAGTAGTTGCTTCTCATAGGGGAATTTTCACGGGCGAGCCTCTTGATAATAGACGAAACGGGAGCGAGCTTTCGTGAATAATTTAAACCAGAGGAAGAGGGCCACTGGCGCAGGGCGCGATGCGTTCCACGGCCCTGGGGAATACGCGATAGAGATAGAGAGAAGCCACTGCGGTAGGTACGTGGGAATCCGCGAAGGTAGCTAAGAGCAGACGACGCGCGCGGCTTTTCCAGAAATACGCGTGTGGGCGCTTTTGCGCGTGTGCGGCGCCTGCTCTCCTTGTCTATCTTTCGCGTACCTACCCCCCTGCGCGCTCTGCTGCAGCACTCTGCGATCTTGCGCTCATCCCGTGTGTCGTCGCGTAGCTAGTGCTACCTACCCGCGCGCGCAGTTGTCGAAGACACATCGCGAAAGGCGCATTACAGGGGCGGGCCCTTCATATCCCGCGGCGCTAGCGTTTATTAGTATAATATTTATTATACGAACGTGCGAGAGCAGCCTCACGCGCAGCTTCCTAAATGTGCAAGCCGAGAGCTCGAGTGCGCTACTCCACGACGCTGGGACCGCTGCTGCTGGGGAAGGCCTGACACGTCGGTCATCATCATCACCCGCGCCCTGCTGACCGACATTTGTTCGACGACGACCCCCCCGAAACGACGACGACAAAATTCCGAGCCGAACCCCCTGAGTAGGCAACGACGACAACGCGGTGTTTCTTCGTTCAAGGAGAGAACTGCGCAAGACTACAGAGAGATATATACATATTCTAAGTAAAAAATAGTAAGGAGAGGATAAACGAGAAGTTTACAAACACAACAAGCAACATGACGGAAGCGACTACCGAGTTCGGCCCGCGCAAGACGGTGATCATCCTGGCGGTCGTCGCCGGCTGCTTCGCTGTGCTCTGGCCCAAGATCTTCTACCCGATGATAGCGGGCAATGTTGCGGTCACCCCGCATACGGCTGATAGCTCCGGTGAGTTGGGTATAAGAGTTATACTTATAGATATGAATGGCGCGCGTGCGTTCGCTCGCGCAAGCTCTGCGCACTTTCGTTTTATGATTTATTATTATTTTGATTTATACTTACTTTTGGTTCCGATTTATTTTACTTTTTATTTTCGTTGTTATTTGATAGGCTGTTGTGACGTCATATTCGAGAGCGATGTGACAGCCGTCGATATAATGCAGGAGCTATGTCACAACATAATAAAACATCACCAGGTTGATCCTCGTGTGAGGGAGGCTATAGAAGTAAACAAATTCAAAAAGCTGACGCCGTCGAGTGCAAGCCTCTGCAGGGAAGAGGTGCTTGCTAGGTGTGGCATCGATTTGTCCTCATTTTTGGCAGAGAAAGAGCGATTAAAGAAATCTTATAAGCAGGTGTTAGAGGAGATTAGAGGGTTTAACGGCTCCTTGTGCCTTAAAATGCAATTTGGAGTGCCGTTAGCTCGATTAGGGACTCCTCATCTAATTAGATACCACATTTTAATGCCACACAGTAAGACTTTTTTTTGCAAAAGTTGACAAAGTGTGAGTTTATTAACAAATTTTGGCATCCATACTTCTTATTTGCACATGACTGTGACTAATGCTGAGCTATTATTTCACAAAATTTGTCCTCTAACATTTTGAATCATTGTACAAATGATTGTACAAGCTTTTTAATATAATTAGGTTTAACAATTAAATAACATCAGAAGAATTGATACTCATTATAAATATTTATACATAAGCAACAGATACATAACTTTTGATCAGTTAGTCATGCACGTGTATGTGGAAAGCAAACCTGAGGCTTCCATTTGGTAATTGGCAAACTTCCAAATTCAAAAACATAACAGTTGGCAAGCACAAGGTTTAAAAGCACTGTCATAGTTTGAAATACATTCTTTATTACTCTTTGAGAAAAGCAAACTAACAATTTTTTCATTTTACTAAAAAAAATAATTTATCTTATTTTTAAAAAACTTTAACAAATCCTATATCAATTTAAACTTAAAATAAAAAATGTCTAATATATTTTCTCTATGTAGGTCCAATAAGACAAGAAAGACAAACGCCACCTCATGCTGGAAGCTACCATCCTGCGCTAAGAGAACGAGGTAGAGCCATTCCATCATCTCACATTGTGCCTAAAATTCAAGATAGACCTGACCACATAGCACCTATGAAAATGAGACCACCAATGGGAGGAGCAGGCCACGTGGTGGCTGCACCCAAGGGCACTGGCTCATTGGGACTTCTCATGCCACTGTATACAATAGGGATTGTACTCTTTTTTATCTATACAATATCAAAGGTACTTATGGGAATCGTCATGCCACTTTATACTATAGGAAATGTTCTATCTTTCCTCTATAAAATTCTTCAGGTATTTATTTCCTTTCCTCTGTTTTGTTTGAATTCTCTCACAACTTTTTTTAAAGTGTGCTCCTTTTTTGTTTCAACTAACCCATTTTTATTTATTTTAAATCATCCCATTTAAGTTTGATTATTTAAAATTGTGACTTATTTTTTATATATATATGAACAAATATGTACTAGTCTACATTACGTAATGTTTATATAGTTTATTGTATTGTTATATTTACACTATTTATGCTATGCTACTTTTTGGTCTAATATAATTCTGTTAAAACTTTTGTAAAGGGCTACTAGTAGCCCCTAAACTTTTGAACACTTATAATGAATAAATATATGAGGCAACTTTCAAATATTATTCCAAATGATATTAAAAATTTCATAGGTATTGAGGAAAAATGGAGATACTGAAATAATTCGGCCTGAATACTCAACAGCATCTGCTGAAAGAGAATATCAAAAAATGGTTTTCAATCCTGAAGTATTTGCTGCTGCAGTATCAGCAGTTAATGGAACTTCACATGAAAAGAAAGAAAGGTCTCCGGGCCAAATGGATGAAAAGCCACCTACGATTGACGAATTGCAAGAACGTAAGTTTTTTTGTTTAATAGGTGTTTTGAAATTTAGTTTAGATTGGGTGGGATATACATGAATTGTCATTTATGCTCCAATTACGATTGTAAACTGTTAATCAATTTCTAAATTATACATGCTGCTGGAACACAAAAGAAGCGGCAAGTGATATAGAAATAGATCAACTCAGACGGCGATTGGTAGAAACAGAAGCGGCTATGGAACGAATTGTTGTTCAAATGAGCACCTTATCGCGTTCTGTTATGACTTGTTCGACCCCTCCACCAGAATCCAAGGTTTAAAAATGACAGTTTTTGAAGCAAGCCATTATTTTTTTTTTTTTTTTAATTTTTTAATTTCCATAACTCGTAAAACTGCACGTTTTTGCGCACGTTTCAAGCTTCCTTTTGCATCCCTAAAAATTTGGATTAAAATATTTTTTAATATAATTTGTTTTCAAAATTCTTTAAATATATGGCCTGCATAGATGTAGAATATTTTTGTAATATATAAAGTTTTGTTAATACCGTTAATCCCAAGAATTTAATAAAAAAATGTTAGATATTATAAATACAACATTTATTGTTTATTATTTATTATTGACATGTATTAGTTATAAGATGTTATTAGTTATTACAGCAAATCTATATAAGAGAAACAGGTGGGTGTAGACTGAAAATGGTAAAATTAGTTGTATCATTCGAATTGGAGATATTGGCAATAAATCTACGTGATTTATATTATAATTTCATATTTTTTCAACAAGTAGATCAAGCTCCAAAGTCTAATGGTCTGGCAGATGGGGTCAGCCCCAATTCAAAGGTATTTTCCTATCATTAGAGAGTGTTGCTCTCTTGTCTGGAAAATAACCAATAGTTTGATGCTGCTTTTAGCTGAAAAATTTTTTTATATTTGATGTGATCATTGATACTAATATCTCTAATTAATTTTAATGCATAATATTATTTATTGTACATAGAAAACATTTTGTTAGCTTGTTTGAGATTTGAAAGTTGTTGAGTTCTATATGACTATATTCACTTTTAAGAATTTTAGCTTTTTCTTTAATGTAGCATGCTAATGCTGGGCATTGTATAAAATTATTTAAACATTTAGAACTACTTTTATGAATATATACTAATAATTTTATAATAAAATATTAGGAATCAAATGTACATGAGGAGACATGTGATCAAGATGAAAAAGAACTGGAAGAGTATCATGAAGCACCAACAGTAAAAGTTGTAAATCTGGAGACGACTACATCGTGTGAAGGAGGACAAAAACTTAGCAGACCAACTACACCTGTTCTTTTGACTTCACATGGGTAAATATACATATAACCATTAATTAAAGAAATTTGCATATACTAAAAATAATGTTAACTTCCAGCCATACTGAAGAAAAAGAAAAGTCACCACCAATATCGATTTACTTAGAAGGAGCACTTCCTCCACAGTGTGAATTGCTTGTCACAGATTCAAAAACGCAAGAAATTCCAGAAGAAGAAAGTGTGGAAGTCCCTGTCGTTCTTTCTGGAAAAATGACTCTTTCTCTCATCAGCTTTGACCAGGTAGCAGCTGTAAGAAAATATTAAAATAACCAACGAATCAAATGAAACTACGGAATCTTTTTTTATTTGGTGATTCTTTTATTATTTAATTTCAATAGCTTTGCTTTAATACTGGCTGTTAAGCAAATAACATAACTTTTGCTAAGCTACTGATTTTACCACTAAGTATAACTTTCTATTAATACTATGAATAAGTTTTTTTATAATTAATAATAAGGATTCATACTTACTAATAATTAATAAACTAAAACTAAATTTTTTTCTTTCATATTGTTGAAATGTTTGTTGTAATTAATTTTTGCTTGATTATAATTTAATTTTTTTTATTTAATTTTGTTCGTGAACTACTTTGGAATTAAAATTATTTTTTATGTTAAATTGCTAATTTTTTATTTTCTGTTTTTTGTTATATAGGAATCCCAAGATGATGAACAACTGGCAAATGAAGCTGCAAATGATCCAAGATCTAAGAACAATGAAGATATACCAAGTGAATATGATGAAAGTGAACCAGAAAACATTCAAGAAAACTTAAGCAATTCAAGGATAGATATTTCAACAAAAAATAAGTTAAGTAATGAAGAAGAAAGTTCTGAAAGTGAAAGTGAAGAAGAAGATAATGATGAAGAAGATAACTCTGCTGAAGATGATGATATCAGTGCAACAAATATACAAAAGCGTCTTGATAGGATTCAAGAACAAATGAAAATGTCTTTGGAAGATATGAGAAAAATAAGTGAAAGTCATGCATCAGAAGGGGAAGAAGAAGAAGAAGATGATGATGATGACGATGATGAAGAAGAAGAAGAAGAAGAGGAAGAAGAGGAAGAAGAAGGCAATGACTACAGTAAAACCAAAGAAAATAAAAATAATGAAGTGCTTCTTAAAACGACGCAAACAGACAAAAGTCACATATTAGAATCTGGCGAAGAAAGTGACGATGACGAAGAAGAAGAGGATGATGAAGAAATTGCAGATGAGCAAGAGGAGGAAGGTGAAGATGAAGAAGAGGATGAAGGACAAGTTGAAGAAGATGAAGAAGAGGAGGAAGAAGAGGAAGTGGAAGAGGTAGCAGGGGAAGTAGAAGTTGAAGAAAATGACGAAAATGAGGAATCTGAGGAAGAAGTGGAGGAGGATGACGATGAAGAGGAAGATGAGGACGAAGATGATAAAGATAAAGAAGATAAGAGAACAATGAAAATAAAAGAACAAATAGTTACCAAGAATACAAAATAGAAAATTTACATTTATAGTTCAATTTAAAAAATTAACGTTTATATACAAAACATTATTATAGAAAGTTTATGGAGTCGTTTTTTACAAATCATGTTTAAATACAAATTCGTACAAGATAAAGTCTTGCATTTTAAAGATAGTTACAGATGATTTTATAGTTCATTTATTATTTACAAGTATGCATGATAATAATAATACATAGTTAATTTTTTATTCTACAAATGTTTGATTGGTAAATCTGTAAAATATTGTACAGGTTTCTCTATCAACTACTGCATTCTTCCTGTAATTTAAAATATTGCAAATATAAATAAATTGTGCAGTTAATTCTGGTTTTCTTTGTCAATAAGACATACCTACAGAGTTTATATTAAATTTTAAGTTTATCTTCCTACGTAAATAAGCTCTTTTATAAAGAAAAAAAAATTTCATATGCACTTCAAAATGATGCATAGTATTTCATGAAAGTACTGAAATTTGAAAGTCGTATGTTTCTTATTGAAAGAAGAGACAGTCTTATTATGTGCAATTATGTTTTTTTCTACAATTAATCGTGAGTTTTATTGTTAAAACAAAGTGTCAATATAAATTAATACACCAATTTTAAAAAAAATATTGCTGTTGATTACTTATTATCCTTATTTCATAGTATTTAAAATGCTAATTTTCTTGAAAATATTTTCTTAAACAAATTTATTCTTTGTATCTTTAAATATGATTCTTTTCATTTTTAAATTTATAAGTAATTTTAGACATTAACATGAACATTTTTTTAACATACCAAATTTTATTTATCATTAGTTTTGAAATCCCTATAAGGGAAGTCAATCAAATAAGTATGTATGTATAAATTATTCGAAATTTTTAAATCAAAATTTTTACATTTCAAAAAAAGCGGCACTGTGACGTACTTCCGTTACTTGACTCTCTTTCCGGTTCACTGCATCGAAAACCGACGGAATCATGAAGGCCAAAGGAGAAGTAAGTTTATTTCTATATATTTTTACATTAATATATAATAAAAATTATATTTGCCTATTCCTCATTAAATTTGCAACATTTTGATTATTGATAAACGCAGTGTTCGGGCGACATTCATACAAAAACATGCTTTATACGTCGACATGTTATGAACATAGAATCCATCACATGTGTTGCATTTTGAATTGATAATATATATTTTATAATAAAAAAATTAAGGTTTCAGAGTGGCCCTATATATTTTTGAGTTAAATGACATGGAGTGTCACAAATAAAATCGGTTTATCTTAACAATATCTTACATTGATTACAAACATAATCCTAACCTATGAATAACCTAAAATGCAACAAGATGTGTTTAAAGAAAATTATGGATTAAAAATCTTCAAAATAAACATCAAATAATTGTTTTTAATATGATGAAAAATATTTTTCATTTTTTTACAGTTGAAGGAATTTGAGGTAATTGGGCGCAAATTGCCCACAGAGAAGGAGAAGAACACTCCTCTCTACAAAATGAGGATTTTTGCTCCCGATGCTATTGTTGCCAAATCCCGCTTTTGGTACTTTTTACGTCAACTCAGGAAATTCAAGAAAACAACCGGTGAAATTGTTTCAATTAAACCGGTAAATTATTGTTTGCTATGTAGTTATCTATAAATTATTAATTCTTTTACTTAATTTTCTAACGTTTACAGATTGCAGAGAAATCACCAATTAAGATTAAGAACTTTGGAATTTGGTTGAGGTATGACTCCCGATCTGGTACCCACAACATGTACCGTGAGTACCGTGACTTGTCTGTCAGTGGTGCTGTAACTCAGTGTTACAGAGACATGGGAGCCCGTCACCGTGCAAGAGCTCACTCTATTCAAATCATTAAGGTGGAAGTTGTAAAAGCTGGTAATTGCCGCAGGCCACAAATCAAGCAGTTCCATGACTCCAAGATAAGTTTCCCATTGCCAAAACGAATTCAGCACAGCAAACGTATGCCACTATTCAGTGTCCGCAAACCAAGAACTTATTTCCTTTAAGTTCGTGCATTTTATTTGATACTGTTGTAACATCTTGACTTAAGGAAATATAATAAATAATGAAATCTTTTGTTAGTTCAAAATTTGTTATCTTTTTTATAAAAATTTAATCTTAGATTCTTATTCCTTTCAAAATATTTGCAGTTATGTGTAATTTTCACTGATTTAATTTAATTTTATAATAATTAAATTAAATTATTTTTCTTCAAAATCCACTTTTATAGATATTTAATCAGTGCTATGCAAAATCGTATTGTAATAACAATTTTTGTTACTAACATTTTGTAGTTATTTAAGAATCAAATGATTTTTTTCTTAAAGAAGTAATACTCAATATTTATAAATAATATTCTTTATTTTGATTTACATATTATTTCAAGTATTTAAAAGCTTTATATTGCTTTGTTACTTAATTTAGTTTAGTAGTATACAATAGATAATAAAATAAATGTCTCATTTAAAATGTAAATTTTATAATACTTGTTTTACATATATTGATAAAAATATATTTTATTTATATATTACACTGCAGTCTTATTTATAATTGTTTCTTATAAAGTAATAGTTTTCAATTTGCTAATAATTAGTAGATTGTAATCTAAGTGCCATTTCAATTACATTTTGTGGAGTACAATCTTGATAACATATATACAATTCCTTAGGTCTTGGAGTTGCATATAATCGACCAACAACCCAATAAGTACAATTTTCCCATTCAAATAAAATACCATGCTCCTTAATTGCAATTAAACTTTTGTTTATCACAGACTTGCCTGTATCATGACTCAATAACTTTTTATATCGTTTTGTATCACTCAAAAGTTTATGTATAGTTTGACTACATACACTTAAATTATTCAAAAATTCTGGATCCAGTTGATTCAATCTTGATGATATTAAAATCCCTTCAAACAGATCTATGTGTACATAATAAAGTAAAGAATTTTTATCACCTGTTGTGATAACCTTAGGTATTATATATTCAGCTTGATTTAATAAATTTTCTCTAATATTACTGATGTCTGAAATTCTTGTTTGGTCATTCTGAAAAAAGTTTATTTTTACAGAATAATAATGTATACAAAACAAAAGAAGAACAAAATAAAATAGCATTAACTTTAAACACACTTACATCTAAATCTGAATCACTATCATCAGAGTGTCTTGCTGTTATAACAGTAGTCCTTTCTCTAGTAGCTCTTCTTCCTAAAATGGGTGCAGCTTGATCACTTACTTCACTAACCTGGCTAAGAGAGTCTTGGCTGGGTGAATCTCTAGATGTTTCAAGAGAATATGCTACAAAGATCAAAAGTAAATAATAAAAATCACAATTTTTGTCTACGTAATAAAAAATAGTCATACCAGTATTTATTTCAAGACGAGATTCTTCAGTACTTTTATTCTTTATCATAGTAGTACTTTCATAAGACATTTTATTTAAACTAGAAGTAAGATTATTAATAGACTTTGATTGGCTTGTTTTAATAAAACCAACAAGGTTTTCTGTAATACTGGACGGCATTTTGAACATTGATTCTTTTAGAGGTATAGCAATTTCAGGTTTGGCATTGGCAGTAATCCATTTTTCAGCTAACATTGAAATACCAATTTTTCGTATATGTTTAAGCGTCTCCTGTGCCTCTTCAACATAGAATATATCAGGACCAGAATTCTCTTCTAACCTAAAGACATTAATTAATTATTTATTATAATGTTATACATTATTCAGAATATTATAAATATAGTGCAATGCCTTACACAGCTGTGCAACCTCCTGATTCTAATACCACAGCCAGTAAATCATGGCCATATCCAACAATAAGTAAAAACCATTTATCTGGTAATGAATAAATATTTTCTTCTTGCCATGCCAATTTTCTCGCTATGCAAGATGAGGGATATACTCTTTTCCAAATAACAAGAGATTTAACTTGCTCATTATTGATTAAATTCATTAGACCGTGTCTTCTTAAAAATGAATGAACTTGTTTTAGGTCTTCAGCAGGTAAATGAGAACCAAGTAAATACTTTTTGTGATATAAACAACTTCCTAAAATTGTATATAGCCTTTGACATTCTATTGGGTCTTGATTCTTAACAAATAAAAGTATAAATTAGAGTACTAAATTAGATTTTTCTTAGTGAATTTAAAAAATGAAGAAGTACCCAATCTCTGTAATCCATTGCTTCCATTTCACTTAATGCTGCATCAAGTTGAATTTGGGCATCTCTTGGTAACTGTACTGAATCAACAGCTGGTAGTAAGAAGTTAAAGTCACATTGTCTTATTTCATCTATATTTGTATTAGCTTTTATATTCTCCAAATGAATTTTGTTGAACACAATTTTGTCTTTATAAAGACGAGAAAAGAAGAGATAAAAGAAGTGATCTAAATATGAATGATTTTCTTCTTTTTCAAAACATTTTGTTACATTTTCATTAGTAAAAGCTAAACAACATGCTATGTCTGCTGAAAGTTCTATAGCTTCTTGTTTGCTGCAACTTTAATACAATATTACACCTTAGTGGATAATATAATTCTTACAATTAGTTACTTAAAATAAAAAGATTTATTACTCTTACCATTTTTCAGGTATACATATTAAAAGTAATTCTTCTTTATTAGAAAAATAAATAACATTTGTTAATCCACTCGAAGCCATAATAGTTGTACTAAAATAATATATTATTTTTTCAATATAAAATATTTCAACAGATTTTTTATGATTTAAAAACATAATTATTGACCTTACCTGACTGGTTGTGGTCCAATGATATCTGGCAGCATATGATTTAATGTTATAAATGCTCCTTTAGTAATTGATAAAAATGACTGTACATTTTTATTTTTTGATTTTGGGAAAGAATATAATACACCTTGCATGTCTGACTCATTCTCTGAAAATTCATTAATTTTTACACAAAGGACTCCTAGAGGATCTTTTACTAAGGAGTCCATAAGAATTTTACTTTCTTCTTTATCAACTAACTGCCGAGCAAACAATGATTGCTAAAATAAGTCATATTTTAAGTAAAAAAAAAAATCCATCTACCTGTATAGTGATTGTAGTCTCAAATTTTAATAAAATATATTTAAACATTATACACTTACATTTGGGCAACTCATTGTTGCTGGAAAACTTTCATAATTTACCTCATGAGCATTTTTTTGAAATTTACAGATTACCTAAAAATAATATACAAAATTTTATCATCGTTAAATTTGACAAATATTTAGAATGTAAAAATTAATTGCATTTTATATTTCCATACACTAGTTGAAGAAACAATCCCAGAAAGTAAACCATCTATATTATGATTATTGACTTCTTTTGAATTAATTGATTGTAACCAATCTCCTATTTTAATATCTTTGCTCTTCAAAGCCTCTCCATCAGGAACAAATCCTGCCACTATTATCTTAGATTTATCTGAAGCAATTCTAGGGATAATACCTAGATAAGCTTCACATACTGTTGCGCGCCTTCCAAGTTTATGTCTCTTTTCAGGATCAACCCAAATATTAACAATATACTTTTCACCAGCTTTAAAATCATCTATAGCATTTTCTCGTTCCCTGTTTATTCTATTGATTGATTCTTGATTTTGTTTAAATTCTGAAGCCAGACCATTGACTCTGACACTGTGTCTGTAACTTTCTTTACGCTTTATCAAACGTATTAATTTGCCTGCTCTTGTACTTCTACGGCGAGTTAATTCAGGTGGTGGTGAAATATACTGGTTACTGTCATTTGTTTTATTATTTTGAGCTGTATAAGAGTCTGCCATTGATTCAATGTAAAAAACTTCCCCAGCAGCACTTATTTCAGATTCCCATTCTATAGCTGAGCTATAATTTATAATCTGTTAATATCTTAATTACTTGAAAAAAAAAACTAAATTTGTAGATGTTAATTTACCTTGTACTGTTTGAATAATAAGATCCAGAACTTGAACCACTATCACTTGCCCAACATTCATGTTCTTCATCAATAGGATGCTTTTCATTTCTAACATATCCATAAGTTTGTTCTTCATGTTGATAAGCAGGATTTTTATCCTTTGAATTATTCATCATGTTAAATTATGGAATAATTCAGGTAAAAAAAATTAAGTCATTTACTACTTATAACATTATAAATTGAGAAATATAAGTTAGTTGCAATGAAAGTAAACATTGTCAAAACTGTTGTTGGAGTATTTTTTACGACCTCATACATTTGTGTATATACGCTACGCCGTGCTTCGCCATTGGCGTAAAACAGGGGCATTTCTCGGAATCTCAGGTGAGCGAGTGATGGCAAGGTGCGGGAAAGGGAAGGGGAACCGGTCATCAAGCATATATTATGAACGCAGGTATGTTCCGCGTTTCTCACGGCAGAATAAAAAGAATTAAACAAAACAATAAAATACAGCGAGATATGCCTGTATATATACACATAGAAAAAAGCAACTACGTTTTAAAAAATTATGTTTTTATTGGTTCATCGTGCCAAAAAGTAATAAAAATAGAAGTACATTGTTCTTTTATATTTACAAAATTCAAATGCTGGAGTTTTATAAAAAAATGAATGTAAAAATTTATTATTAGATTTTAAATACATTATTAAAATTATTTATGGCTACTACATTACAACACATATCACTTCATCATAAGTTTTGCAAGTCTTCATTCTCAAGTGGTAATATTAACAACTCATAGAGTGAAAATACAAAAAGGCCTACTTAGCATAAAAAACAATTGAATTGAAAATTTATTTACTATTAGAGCCAGTCTTATCTAATTGATTGTTTCAAACGTGATGCAACAGATTTTGTTTCAGTTGGCTCTTTCTTTTTATTAGGATCTGCCTGGAAGCATTTCCATAGTCTCAATGTTTCATCTGCTCCAGCACTAAGTACTGTGGTTCCATCAGGTGACATAGCAAGGTGCAAAACTCTACTTGTATGTCCTGTCAATTCAGCTACTTTAGACATGGCTGGATATTTCCAGATTGTTAATTGATTTTGTGCATAACCATGCCCTGATACTATCTCTTTATAAGTAGTTGACCAAAGTAAAGAACAGACTTGGGATTTTGTGTCAATTGTATTCAGACAAGTACCTAAAAACGATATTTAAAATCATTAAATATTTAAATAATTAAAAATTTTGAATAAAATTTGATAAACTTTATTTTTATTTAAAAATTTTGCTCACCTGTGTTGCAATTCCAAAATCTTATTGTCCTATCAGCTGTACCTCCACCACTTGCTAAAATATGGTTTTGCCAAGGACACCAAGCTAGGGCTTTTACAGCTGCTTGGTGTTGATTTAAAGAATAAATTGGTTGGACATGAGAATAATTTTGACCAGCTATACAGGGCCAAATCTGAAGCATATTATCATTTCCTCCACTAGCTAAATACTTTCCATCTGGTGACCATTTTAAACCACAAACTTCCTGAGCATGAGCATTGATTGAGGAAACAGAATGCTCACGTTGTCTTACATCATGATGAACAATTTGTCCTGCTCTGTAAATTTAAGATGTATACAGGAAATACATTATTGTGTTGTTCTTTATATAATTAATTATCTTGTATACTAAAAATAGTTCCTAATACCAACCTGCAGCCACTTGATAATATGTGTGAATTCCAAGCAAGAGAGCCAACTCTTGCTGAATGCCCACTCATTACTCTTACTCTTTTCATTTGACTACAATCCCACAACTCACAATTTCCTACAGTTGTTCCTACAGCTAAATAAGGACCTTCTTGAATCCAAGCAACTGAACAAACATAGTCATTGCCTTCTAATTCAAAAAGTTGTTCTATTGTACCAGTTCCAGCATTCCATAAATAAACATTCGAACCTAAAGCTACTGCTAAAATATTAGTAGATGACCAGTCAACTAAATTTAAATCTGCAAAATAATTTTGTAATTTCAGACAACTTGAATCAGTTCTTAATGTTTTTATACATGACAAATATCATAATTAAAATTTTTACAACTTACAGTAATCGTCTACAATTTCAGGTGCATCTAAAATACGATCTGGTGCCTGTGGAATATATCTTGATGAAGATTTTACACTAGCTGGAGTTTTTGTTTGACTGTATACAACTCGCAAGGGATTCTGGAATCCTTCTGGTGGAGCTGGAGCTTTATTTTGATAAGATAATACTCTCATATTATTTAAATCTCCACCATGTAAATTTTCTCCTATTAAACGCTGCATCTCACGTTTTGAAGGACTGGAGCATTCTGCTTGATTACCTTCTTGCTCAGAATTTTGTTGTTGCTGTAACTATTATATTTATTAATATTTTAATTTTTTTTTTTATAATAAAAAATCTTTATAATTGGCTTAGAAATATTACTTTGTAGTAGCCTAATTCAAAATTAGTTGTAGATCTTGAAGGAATAAATCTATCTCCCCCACATGGAGTTTTTGCTGGTGTTGTTGAACGACCTGTTGGAAATTTAATGTTAATTTTGCAAAGAACTGATTAGGAAAAAATATCAAATCAATCAAAGGATTAATGAAATTACTTGGTGACTTTTTGCTTCCTTTTGAAGGTGTCTTTTTTGTTGTGTTGCGATTTTCTAATCCCTTTTTAGGAGTTTTCCCCGAACTTGTGTTACTGTTACCTGCCATTGAGGTACTCATAGCCTTTCGTGAAGTGTTTAGACTAATATTAGCACTAAAATCAGATTTGAAATAATCAATTAAATTTATAATCATAATTACAAGTATATAATGAGAATTCCTACCTAGAACTATTTGAAGAATCCATGCATTTCTTTTGCCATCTAGGCACAGGTCCTTTTATAGCTTCATCCATTCTTGTTAGATTGTTCAATTCTTTCATATATTTAAGATGAGACATTTTATTAATACTAAATTATTAAAATAAGAAAACTCCTAAGTCGATAATTTACTGCTTTAAAAAGTGGATATACTAAGTATGTAGGCGCAAAAGACGCGCGCATTCGTCACGTTTTCAGGATTCGATGCTTTTCAGGGCAACTGAAAATGAATAATTAACAAGAAATTAAATTTTTTGTAGTACAACGTATAATTGAGTAAAGTACACACAAATTCCTTACCTTTTTTGTACCACAGTCATTCAGTTATTTTGATAAAACTATTTTTTCGTGATAGAGAGTCTTGTCAAGTGGAGGTAGAACGCCAAGCGTTCAGCGTTGTTTTAAAGGGCCAACCGCTAAACCGTGTGCCGACTGGCAACCGTTAAAATTTCAAATTTCAACCGAAACTGTAGCATTGGTTAGATAACCAAACTTGTGGGGGAAAGAGGATTTATGAAAAAAGATGGCTACTATTTCTCCAATAAGCGCGGTTAGTTTAAATGTATTTTTCAACGTACATATAAGAGGCTTATATATATTATTTCAAGTTTAATAATTTAATTTATTATCCTATTATTATTATTATTATCCTATTACCTAATTTAATTTATTATATTTTATCAAATATACGTGAAATGTCGTTATGCTTATGTATTTTTGTACTTGCATTAAAAATGTGTTATAATTTTGTAGACACTAATAAGTCACAGAGTCAATGAGATTATGAGAATGACTGATATTTATTTCTTGTTAGATGGCGGTACTATCGATAATACTAGATCGCTAATTATTATTATTATTATTATTATTATTATTATTATTATTATACTAGAGAATAAAACTAGGATATAAAAATAAAAAAGTATAAAATTAAAATATAGGTACTAGAGGAGTGAGGACCGTGGAGTGTGGTCTGTGGACTGTGAGATTTTGTAACTTTGTGCTTCCAACTTTCCTCGCCAGAGCTAATATAGTTGCAAAATTTCGGGTGGTTTGATCCTTTGATCTTTGGAAGGTTATGTTTTTATTTTGAAATTACAGAGTTTTACATATTAAAAATCACACACACACTTTGTCAGGTCTTTTAATTTAATGGGAATCTCGTCCACCGTTCGCAGTATTATTATAGGAATACCCGTTGGATTTATATTTTTTAGTCAAGTCGGCTACGTAGCTCGAGTTGAAGGAGTATCAATGCAACCAGCATTAAATCCCGACTTGGAACAAGAAGATTATGTCTTTCTGAATCGTTGGGTAGTACGTGATAAATATATCCAAAGAGGAGATATTGTCACTTTCAAATCACCTAAATATCCCAATCAGAAACTTATCAAACGTGTTGTTGGCTTATCTGGAGATGTGATACACACTCTTGGTTATAAAAAAGATATTCTTGAGGTTTGTTCAATAAATAATATTTGCATTTTATTATTAATTACTCTGAGCCAGAATTTATATATTTTTTTGAGTTTTAAATTAAGGTACCAGAAAAACAATGTTGGGTTGAAGGAGACAATACTGGACATTCTATGGACTCAAATACTTTTGGTCCAATCCCACTTAATATTATAACAGCAAAAGCTACTTGCATTGTATGGCCTCCAAGTCGATGGCAGAGCTTGAATACTTTTTTGCCAGATGATCGTTTATCTGTTAATGAACCAGCAGTGATAGCAGCCTAGTTGCATAAATTATCAAAATGAGAGCTGTGTGTTTTGTTAAACGATTGCAGTGGGATTTGCCTGGTACGGTATTTAGACATGGATTAACTATTGGTGATGTAGATAATGATGGAGACAATGAATTAGTTGTTGGAACTGCAGAAGGAGATTTGTTTATATTTAAGGTTTGATATTTTCTAATAAGATCTGATATATCTTATTAAATTTTTATCAGTGTGCTATACGTCATTGTTTATATATTTTTTTTTTTTTTATAGGGCTTGGAGTTATGGCAAAAAATAACAGGCCTTGGTTTAGTAACAAGTGTTGCAATAGGTGATATATTTAACTACGGTCGAAATGCTTTAATTGTGATTTGTGGAGATGGTTGGGTTCATATCTATTACAGTCCCCGATCTGTCCGCCCAAGTGTTAATACATTGCATTCTGAAACTAATAGCTTTGACAATGGAGAAAATGAACAAAATATTTCCAAAGCTAGGACAGGTATATTTTGATTATATTGAATAAAATTAGGTGATTAAGAATAAATAATATTCTAGTACAATCAAAGTATTTATTAATATATATTCTCCTAGGTACTATAAATGTTAATACAGCAGAGCCTAGTCTTTTGGAACATAAAATAAATTTAGTTCGTTCTGATGAATCCGTTGGAAAAATGGAATGTGTTCATGTACAGAGAATACCGACAAATACAAAAGTAGTTTTAATAGCTGATGTAGATAAAGATGGCGCTAATGAAATGATTATTGGTTTAACTGACAGAGTGGTAAGGTCCTACAGATGGTCTAGTAATGCAGATTTAGGAAGTGGCAAACTAGTTGGTCTTAATAAATGGGAATGTGCAAATCAAATTGGAACAGTAACTTTACAAGATGACTCAGATGGAACACCAACATTACTAGTTGCTCAACCTGGTGGGACTTTTATGAGAATTAAATGCAATGCAGATGACTGTCAACTAGAGGATGACTGTTTTGACACAAACAGTGAAGCTGCTGCTAGCTGTATTGATTACCAAACCTTAGGCATTTCGAGAATGCGAAACCCGAATATATCAACAGAAATATTGGGAAATTTAAAACCTAAACTGACAAGTACTTCTAATGACGATAATATAAAATTCATTTGTGCAAATGAAGATGCATACAAATGTGATTTTTCTAAAGGTTCTCCAGAAGAATCAATACTGACTGATCAAGTAAATAGAGGCAGTTCTTCAGATGTTGATTCTGTAGATGGTAATCTTATTGGTGGAAATATTATTTTTGGTGAGGTAGAGAGTAAAAAAGACGAGAATAATTTTTATTCGTCGTTTAATTATTCTGGAACTAGAAATAAAAAAAATAGTGAAAAGGATGATAAAGAATCATGTGATGACCAGAAGCAGATCTTTAATTTGGAGTCCAATGACAAGGAAAATAATAAATCATGGTCAAATTCCAAATCATATGCTCTTGCTACTCTTGATGGTACCATAATGCTTGTGAAGGATGAAATAATTCTTTGGTACTTGTTATTTTATTTAGAATCATGCAAAAATTTGTTTCTTAATTACATTATGCTATTTTTTATTCGTTATATGAAATCATTATGTAATTTTGCAACAACTTTTACTTATATTTAAGAGAAAAGGCCTTTTGTTAAATATTGTTATTATGGAGTCACTAATTTATTTAATTAAAAATTCTATTCATACAAAAGCTTAATTATTTTTCTTAACTGTTTGAATTTATTGGCATGCTATTTTAATTCTGAAAATTCTTTTACTTTAAATTTGAATATTTTTAAAATTATTAATAAAAAAGGTCTTTTCATTACCATTTCTGGTATATCATTTTTCGTGCGATGTCGATAAAGTAGACTTTATGCCCTTTTTTGTAGAGCATGTCCTGTCAAAGGTAAGGCAAATATAGACCTTTATTTCTACTATACCGACTTGACGAGAATAATATATAGAAATTTTCTACAATTTGGGGAACGAAAATTTTGCATTTTGCGCCCCATAAGTAAACCTCATACTTCGATTTATATTAAAAAAAACCTTTACTGTTCTTCATTTTTATGTTTCAACTAATTATTTAGTTTTTCATAAGATTAAAATTATAAAAATACAGTTTCAGATAATGTACGTGTTATCACTGTTAACGTCAGATACCAAATCATGTAGACAGTTATAAATCTTTTAAACAGATATAATTCGTACTTATAATTTTGTTATATTTTAGTATATAGTATGGTATTTATTGAAGACAACTATTAATTATTACAATGACTACTATTTATTATTACAGTGTTTTTGCGAGATATTCTAGCATTATATTTAAAAATTGAGTTAGAATAGTTATAGAAATTTAATACAAATTAATCACTTTTTAAAGTTTTTTTTTTCTTCGCCGGCCACTCGTTTGCGGCAATCGCTGCTCGTGGAAAAAAAGTTTAACTTTGTGCACTATAGTTGCGTAATATACTATTTCATAATCACACCACCGAAAATGGTGTATCACAGTAAATTTTCAAAATATAAATAAGCTGTTTATCACAGTGCCGCAAGTATATATCATTTACTAATGAAGATCTAATTACAATTCATCCAATAAAATTCCGGAATCGTCGGTCTTTCAAATCCAGAGAAAGCCCTTCTCAATGCCCATATAAGACTTTCACGAATAAGCATAACATTTTCCCTAAGATACCGTAAACACGCCCACTGAAACACCATCGTCGCGCGAACGCTGCACCATGCGCTAAATCTCTTTCTCTTGAGCACTAAGCACAACAATTTAAAGACCATGCCTAAGCAATTGTTCTTTTGATTTACGAGCTTTCTGTCCCGAGGGAGACGTACCTCCCGCGACTTTCTTGCTCGCATGCAACACTAACGGGTCAGGTCTCAGGTGTCGACGTCTGTTAACCCAGTTACCTGCGAAAGCAGAGTTCTCCTGACGAAAGGCGCGCGGCGCGCGTGCGTGAAACTTTGGACAAGGTCCCCATAAATCGGCTCCTACTAATAATGTCCCCTGTTGAGTCTTCACCTTCACTCTCATGCGGCAGATGTCGTTATTGTTATATGGTCTACCGGCGGTGCACTGACCGCCGGTCAGTGGCGTAAGTTCGTCGGGTTCATGACTTTCGATTTTCAAATGCCTCGTGAGTGCAGGGAGCTTTTTCGGTTGCGCGTCGAGATGGCGCCTCATCACGCCCATCGTTGTAAATGATCAGCCTGTTGGTCCCTCGAAGTGTGAAGCCGATGATGAGTTTCAAAGATGTTTATTGTGGCCGCTTGATGGATGGATGGAGGTGGCTATTCATTCGGAAGAGAGCTCCGCGTTTATGATGGTTTTAGGGACAAATTGAAATGTATAAGCGTACTAAATAGATTCTAAGCTTTGAACTTGGAATATGTTTGTATGTAACAATGACCTGTTTGAGTAATTAAATTTGAAGGGGAATGATTTATACTACTTATAGTCGCTTTAACCATAGTAGACATTGTACAAAAATTAACGAGCTCTTTACTAGAGATTCTCTAATTTCATTACAATTACAATTTGAAGCCCTAATTTAGATGAAAACTGAAAACTTAAACTTGCTCCAAAATAACAGATGACCTCGTAAATATTCCAAAACACTTATACTACACCCTCAAATATACATTCACCTCTTATATTACTTTACCTCGTGAATTATAGACAACTCATATCCATCTATAATTCTTAAATAAATAAAGGAATATTCTTGCTCCAAAATAATTACATCTTATAACTCTACACTCATTATTCCCTCGTCTATTCTTTATTCCAGGTCCATGCAGGTCGACCACCATATTTCGGCTCTATGTCCGCTGGATGTGACAGGCGACGGTGCCGACGAGATAATCGCCTGCACCTGGGACGGTCAGACCTACATCCTCGACCAGCAGCGCAACAGCGTGCGATTCCAGTTCGAGGAGCCCGTGAGGGCGTTCTGCGCCGGGATGTACAGTGTCGTGCCCGGGTCGATGAGTCCTTGCCTTGTGTACAATAATTTTTTTAATAAGGTAGGTTGAGAAATTATTGTTATTGTAGACAGATTTACAGAGCGAATTAAAGTGAAGAAATAAAGTATAAATATAGTTTCTTTGGAGAAAGTTTTATTGAACTGAACTTTACGAAAAAATTTGCAATAAGACAATCCTATACATAAACGGCTTTTTATGCTTAGAAGTGTTTAAGGAAATTTTAAGTTGAGAATTTCTCATGGTCCAAGTTATTTTTCGAAAATTTATCTGAAAAAACTTTTCTCAAATTTTTTGCACATGAATAAGTATTGTTTCATCACGTTAAGTTATTAATGCAAAATAGTTTTCGCAAGTTATTAGTATTAGAGTATGGATTTATATTTAATCTATTCATATAATTTTGTAAGTTTATTAATTCATTATGGCGATATACCGAATCATCCAATCTAGAGTTATGCTTAAATTTCACTTATCTATATTTTTACGATTTTTTTCAATCGCTTTAAAGTTTATTACAAATAAACGATAAAACAAATTTGACATATTTATGAATCAAGAGAATCTAAAACAAATATAAAATATGTAAATATGTAAACTTACAAGGACAGTCCACACCCTCCGGGAAACGGATTTTCACGGGCATTGGGGGGTCAATTTCTGGTA